>ARYC01003751.1:0-28627 GCA_000711775.1 Oxytricha trifallax
CAAGAATGCGATAACTAAATTTAGGTCGCAACAAAGATATTCCAGCATTCCGAAATGCAGCTGAACAAGAATGAAACACTTAAACCTTCTAATCATTTCAACTAGGGAGAAACTGCAAAATTGTCCGATTCATCGAGCACCATAGTCGATGGCACCTCAGATCAATGCGATTAAAATCAGGAAAGCCAAACATAGGGAGACAGACTAAATGGTAAAGAATTGAAAAACTGCCAGAAGATTATTCAACTCGAAAGAGGAGCAAAAGCATAGCACACAGAGCATAGATGCCCATCCTGCTCATATATTCTAAAATTTCGAGATCAAACCCTTTGATTCCTCGTAGTTCACACCTTTTGATGAGGGAAGATTGCTGCCTCAAAGAAGTGTGAGCTTGGCTCATAAGAGGATATCAGCATCTGATAAAAAGTTGATCTTAGGAAAACGAACTCTAAGAGTGGACGATCCATTCTTTCATGATCCCCCAAATGAGCTTGAGATCAGTAGTCAATCTGATTCTGAAAAGTCAAGGATGAGACTAGATTGATAACATCCTTCACTTAACACAATTATATTAGAGGATAATCACTAAGGCCTATATTGGAAAACAAATTCTAAGGGTCAGCGAGAATATATTATCTTACAACCTTCTAACTAAAATTTGAATTAAACTTAATGTTACAAGATAACAATTAATCTTAATTTATTATTTGAATTTTGTGCAAATTTTTAAATTAAAGTTAAGTTCTAATTCATTAATCAAATCTCATGCTCAATCTCAAAGCATTCTGGAACTATTATTTTAGCTATTTGCCAAAGGGTTGCCGTCCTCATCAATGACTCCAGCCCCCATCAATTGCATGACCAAGTTCTTATACTGACCTAAGTCTTAAAGCTCATTGTTCATCTGGTCAAAATCATTTCGCATTCTTTTATTTACTTCCAGATATCTTGTTTGCTCTCTCTCAGGTTTTACTCCTCCTGCTTAACTTCTTCGATTTCTTTTGCCTTTCTTTTATTGGATGCAGTTGATTTCATTAAGTAAGCTGATCGCCCTTTGTGGACTATAAATGCTAGTTAAAGAATTAATTGTTACCACTAAAGCTCAACGATTCTTCCAATGCCTTGGCAAATTCAGGCCTCATCGGAACTAATAATCCTTAGGTTTGATCTTATTTCGCTCTTCTACTCCTCTTTGCATCAGTCACCTTCTAATTTACCCCATCCTTGTCTAGTGACATTAAAATATCACATATCCATCTCTTATCGAAATGAACCCAGTCGCTCTAATCAGGTAGGTAACTCATAATTGATGGCTTTGAAGAATCGTACTCTAAAAAGTCCTCTACTGTTAAGCCTTCAATCTGAGTCACGGCGGCCACAATCACATCCGCCCTTTTCAAATGCTAATACTTTATCAATGATTAGTATTTTACCTCTTTTTCTCCATTAAGTATTGACCTAAGAAAATACACGTTCGTGCATTGGCTTGGGAAGTTAAGCCCCACATTCTTATAATAAAAAGTCGTATAGCTCCTTCTTGTTCCCAATCTTCTCCCTGAGCTAATGAACATTTACTAATGAGCTCATGGTTAAGGTGGATCCCACCCTATTTAATAATAAATTTATAAAATAATTACATTGAGGTTGAAGAAATATTGCTTAAGTTATAATTCTTCGGTTTAGATGAAAAACATCTTCACCATGAAAGAAATGGTTTTAACCAAAAAGGAATTATTTATAAAATATTCATTTTATCTTTAAAACTTTTAATTAATTATTAAAGTTAAAACATACTAAATATGGAGAAGTTAAGATAAAGCGATATTCGATTCTTTCTTGGGGGCAATGATAATTCAGAAATACCTGACGAGGATGAGATTTTCGCTCATGAAAATCTCTCAGTCACAATCGATTATAAGCTCATATACTGCACCTTTATTGACTATTAAGATTAGGGAAACGAAGAAATAGAATGCCTAAATCTTGATTCTCTGATATTGACTTCTCTTGAAAATGCTCAGTAAAACATTTTAAAGATAAGAAAATGCAATTTTCAAAGTTTTGACCCCAGAGCTGATGTTAAAGAATCAATATCTAATACTAGTGATGACAAGACAATCGAACAGGACATCCTTCAAGAGATTACGAGTACTATTGGCAGGCTTTGGATAAAATTCCCATCAATGGCATAAATTGAAGAATTTATTTAGATAGCAGGGGATGGCTTAAATATTAAAATTTCTTCTATGATTAAACAATTTATTAAGAATGATGGCAAGCCACTTTCACAAATTAAACACTCAAGCTTATGATGATATCGAGGAGTTTAAGAATTATTTTCCAGTAAAGTGGAGAAAGGTTAAAAATAAATTAAAAAAATGGTCTAATGTCGAGAAAGCAAGTTTGTCTATTTAATAGAACAGCCTAACGCTAAATGCCCTTAGGAGGTAATATTCATTATCAATTCACGAGGCAAGGACCATAAAGAATTTGAGAAAAATTTAGATATAGCAAAAGTAAGTTCCCTGCGAAAGTAAAAAGTATGGGTTGAGCAGGTAAGCCCAATAATTAATTTTGAAATTCATAAAATAAAATAACAAGCTGATAAAGCCCTCAGATATTCAAACTTTCATTTAAGATTAAACAAGAGTGAAAGTTTAGACTCAGTAAGTTCGTAAGTTTCTAAGAAATACTCTGAATATGCTACCAAAAAAGGTATCTTATATGAGCCAGAGGTCTATAGCAAGTGATAGCATCAACCAAAGAGCTCGAGCAGCTATTCATTATGTACGATTACTTTCTATGGCTAAAGTACTTATAAATATTGATGAAAGCTCAATACAGTTCAGCCGATAAAATGAAAAAGCTTGGGCACCAAAATATCAGTAGTTGTTCTGTGCTGATTCTAAGCGCTATCAACAGATAGGTTTGATTGCAGCCCTCTCCTGTGATGGAAGAGTTTACTTCTAACTCTTTAAAGGAAAAAATAATAGTATCGGAGTCTACTATTTTATTCTTTAACTAATAGATGCACTTGAAAAGCTCAATCCTAATTGGAGGGAAAACCATATTCTCATGCTTGATAATGCTTCTTACCATAGAAGCAGCTACCTTAGGGAAAAGTTAAGCATGCTGAAGATATCAACGTTTTTCTTGGGCCCTTACTAATTTGATCTTGCACCCATCGAGAAATTATTCGCCTTCATTAAAAAAGGGAACTTAGGACAAATACTCGATTCTACAGTTGCAGATTAGAGTCAAGACCCTCGAAAGATTATTTAAAGAGAAAATTAGACTCACAAACAATTGAAGGAACTGACTTAAATAATAAGGAAAAATAATTATGACTGGTGCAAAAAATTATTCTATAGCAGATTTCCATTTGTGTTCGATTATCTTTGCAGCAAAGTCTGATCCAAAATATGAAGCTAGATGTTATGAAATGACGATAAATATAACAACAATCTTATTTAAAAATATAACAGACAACTCACTGAAATTAATGACAAAAAAATACACTCTTGTATTTCAAGGAGGAAATTACTAAATGAAAACAAAAAAACCAGGATTTGTTTAGTGATCTCAGAGTCAATATTTTATAAAAACTGCAAAACTAATTCGAAAGCAATCAAAAAGATTTATGTTTTAAAAAATACCCAATTAAAACAACTTTCCTAAGAGAATGGTATTTACTAAGTTTTAATTATCTCAAATAACCGCAAATTATTTCATCATTACGTTATCTAAATTGGATGAGAGATCTATTAAGCTGCCAATTTAAAACTTTAAGAATTATAAATTAAGTCAAAGCAAGTGTTTAAATCAATTCACATCCAAGTGAACACAAGGTTATATTGTAAAAGCAACATCTGCTTAATTAAAGGCTGTGAAAGTTACTATCTGTGAAGTTAACTTAAGCACAATAAAGGTTTCATTTGTATTAAATGAAATAAGGGTCCCTTATGTTTCGCAGGTATCGTAGGTATTGCAGGTGTCGCAGGTATCGCAGGTTTTGCAGGTATTGCAGGTATTGCAGGTATCGCAGGTATCGCTGGTATCGCAGATTTTGCAGGTATCGCAGGGAGAAGTTAGCTAAATTGGGGAAATTGCCTTGGTAGCTAATGATTTTGAGAATTTGGGGATTAGCTTTCTGAATGATGATGAACATCCAGCCTAAAATAGCTCATAAGGAAATAAAGAAACAATCCAATCCTTGAATATAATAATATGATATTAAAGTTCAAATACTTTTAATTACCATCAATCAAAGAGTTTAACAAAAATTTTGTACCAATACAACCTAATTAACCATCAGTCCTAAATGACTATAAACAATTAAAGAAGTATGCCATATAGAATTTGTGAAGCAGAGAATGTGAAAAGATTCTTTTCATTTGATAATGGGTGCCCTTCTTTTTCAAAAAAACTGGAGATACCGCTTTAATAAAATCTTAAGACTTGCTCTCTGGCTAATATATGATAAATTCTTAAATGATTGAAATCAAACTATCATTTCATTTTGGAAATGTTGGCTAATCTTTCAAGCTTTAATTCAGTTTGCGTACATATTGCTCTTGTTAAGTGATGAAATAAAATAATTTCAGAAAACAGTCAATGATTTTACATATTTCATTGAAGATGAAGAGTGCCATGTCAAATTAAAGACAGGACTCTGGGTTTTTGTCAAATCCATAGTATATTTTACTTCAAAAAGTAGAAAGAGCATTAATTTACATGATTAAGATTGTCATAAATAAAAAGAAATTAAACATACAATGCTAATTTGCCAGAGGATTAAAGCTGTTAAAGCTAAATCACTATCTTCAAGTAAATCATTGGGACTTGTTATAATGACTCCTATTTACCAGTACAATATACTCAATATTTCAAGATTAAAAGATTAATAAAGAAACAACTTAGCTTTAAATTCTAAAATATCTAAATAGAACTTTGTAAAACCAAAATAGGATAATTCATTTGCATAAACTTATTTCTATCAACGATCAGCAAACATTTACAAGAATACTTTTGAAAAAGAAAATGCAAAACCAGAAGATAATGTTTTTGACATATTATCTAAAATAGAAGCTTCAAAGGAATAAATATTTATTTCATGGGTAGATGTTGAAAAGTTTATATCAGGGGTTCAGACTAATTGACAAATAATTAAATTAATTTATAAAATGAAATCCCTCCCTCTAAAGGATGAGAATGAAGATGACAAAAAAAAGAAACCATCTCTAAATTCAGCAAACATTTTTTGTCTCTACTGCTATGTTACTAAAAATTACATGAACTCATTTCTATTGTACAAAAACAAATCAAAACACAATGAGAGACACCATTCAATAACAAATAGTGAAGCCAATAAACAAATTAGAGAAAATTTTAACAATAAATCATTTATGATATTTAATTCAAATCTAAATTTCCAAGACTTTGCCTTCTTAACTGATGATGAGCTTGACAACTATTACTAAAACTGCCATCAATAATTTTCAATCAATATTATCAATAAAATTATTTCAGAAAGAATTTTTGCCAGATCTTAAATTGATGAAATGGATTTAAGAGAACATCAAAATTTCCAGAATATAAACGTTGATGAACCTATTCTACAGCATCACTAGTAAAATTTCTTAAATTCTTAACATGAACAAAACCCCAATGACATGCTAAATCTAAATGAGGAAGAGATTACTTTGGAAATGGCTCAGAAACACATCAATGAGAAATACAAAAAATATATTGACGATTTCAAATCAATCCATTCATTCTAAAATTTAATAATAACCCTTTGATACTTGTTCTACAAAAACAACTACTTCCAGGAGATATGTTTGACCCATACTTGAAAGTTGCAGATGACAAGAATATAATTAAAGATAACAAAGAGTAATTCAAATTCCCAATCATCATAAATGACTTGAGACTCAAGCCAGAATACTATGTAAACATGCAAAAATCTCTCTCATTCAATTCAGCCTGCATGATTACCAAAGGTTACAAGAATATCAAGCTAACAAAAGAAGACATAACATTTGAATAATCATAACAATCCTTTATCAAGTATTAAAGAAAATAATAATTAAAGTAATCAAGAATAAAAATAGTGTGATAATAAAATGCAAGTTCCTTAATTAACAGTCAATCAACAAAATGCTGTAAATATTATTCAAAAATTAACAAACAAAAAGTCAATACCTATTGTTGCAGATGTTATTACACATTATGAAATCTGGAAAGAAATTTCGAGGGCATAGATTTGATTTGGGGGGAAATTATTTGATGTTATCATTATTGATCCACCATGGGATAACTTTGATATCAATGCCAAAAAAGGATTTAAACCTACCTATGATTTATTAAAGGACAAGCAGATATTTTAAATACCGTTCAATCTACTTTAAAAAGATGGATTTGTAATAATGTGGGTTGTAAATGCGAAGCAAGAAATGGCTTTGAACATGATGGGCAAACTTGGCTACACGTAAGTTTTTATTCCTATTTATTAATTATTGTTTAGATTTGTTGATGAATTTATATGGACAAAAACAACAAATAATGGGCAAGTCAGATCAGGGAATGGACATGCTACCAGGCATGCATTTGAAAAGGCATTCATCTTTGGCATTGGCAATTATTAAATTAGAAAAGATGGATTCAAGGTGCCCAACGTTGTTGCAGCCCCAATAAGGAATGCATCATAAAAACCAGATGAACAATATGCCCTAGCTGAAAGTTTATGTCCTAGGTGATTCAAACTTGAGATCTTTGCTCGTAATCACAATCTGAGAGATGGAGTGGTTTCAGTTGGCAATTAAATTTGATTGGCTATAACGAATTAAATGCATTCTTACTTGTGAAGTTTATATTAGTATTGTTTATATTTACTCTACTCTCAAAAATTCTACCTTAGTTGTATGAAAGGCAGCAAGAAATTGATGGAAATCAGAAGAATTCAAGAAAGCTAAAATAATTTGACTTATGATACAAGCAATCAAAATTTAAACTTAATAATACTCAAGATTCAAGAGAATAAAAATCAAGACTTTCTGACATTCCCTAATCTTCTATTAAGGAAAGGAAATAGTTGTAAATTCTGCTAATGAGTACCAAATCAGGCTAATTATCCACAATTAAGTTTTTAAAAAGTGGAAGCAAAAAGCTAGTTAATTAGACTTTAGATGAAAAAGAAAAACCAACCCTTAAGTTGCTCTATATTTTCAATAAACTTACGAATACTAAATAAAAGTATGAGAAAAACTAAAATCCAAATTAAACTCTACCTCTTAATTTGAATAGCTAAAAATATGGTAAATCATAGAAATTGTTAAAATTGTATGACAATAATATGACATTGAGTATGACCAAGGAGAATAAATTTGGGTTTAAATTATTTAGAATGATAAAGGATTTGATTGCTAAATTTATCAATTAATTATATCTTTTAATCATAAATCTCTGAATCCAGAATAGAGAGAACATCATAAAAAGGAGAATAGGTGGAATATTCACTTGAATGATACCGTTATAATAAACTAACTTTTGCTGTTGAAGAAATCTAAGTAATATTATGGTACTTAAAAAATATGTCTATGTAATTATTGAAATAATATTACATACATGAAGTTAAATAAGGTCATGTCCCAAAGCCAGACTAGAACAAATAAGTTGAAATAATGCTTCGAAAAAGTGTAATTGATCATAAAAAGGGTATTAAGATGCATAATCCAATTAAGAGAATTAATCTTGAGGATCTTATAGATAGAAGAGAAATGTGAAAAATAATTATTGAATTTATCTTAAATATTTTAATTGCTACTTTCAAAGGATTAAATAAATTGATAGAAAATAATTTTAAAAATTTATTCTTTTTTATTTTCTTATAATATCATATATTTTAAACTATAAATTACTAGAGTATTATATATTAAGCGAGAATAATTAAAATGCGGAGTCTGTTAAAAATAAATGAAAAAAGAGATCAAATAAAATTATGTTCATATCAATATACATGTGTTAAGATAAAACAGTCACTAATTTGAAATATGTTTGAGTAGATCCTTATTTAACTTTAATTAATTAATCAACTATCTAAAAATGGAATTTTTGTTTTTTTTTCAACTTTTCTGATTTATTTCTATTTTAGCGCAGTGATCAAGTTGATGCTGGAGCTGATCTCTAAGTTTTTCATAAATTTTTCATAGATTTCTTCAGGGTATCTTCAGGGTATCTTCCTTGAAAAATAAAAACTGTGGAGAGTGTGGAGTTTAGCATCTCTAATAACAGTGGAAATAGCATCAATATCACCAATATTCTCAAAATCAAGCATTATTAGGAGTCTGGGATTTTTTCTAAAACATCTTGTTTTTCTTAAATTCATAGATGTGAGACCTAATATTGAAGATGATGTTGTTGAAAAAATTGAATAAATTAGTGGTGTAAAATTTTGAAATTCTCTAGAATTTCAAACAGACTCCTAATAATGCTTGATTTTGAGAATATTGGTGATATTGATGCTATTTCCACTGTTATTAGAGATGCTAAACTCCACACTCTCCACAGTTTTTATTTTTCAAGGAAGATACCCTGAAGATACCCTGAAGAAATCTATGAAAAATTTATGAAAAACTTAGAGATCAGCTCCAGCATCAACTTGATCACTGCGCTAAAATAGAAATAAATCAGAAAAGTTGAAAAAAAAACAAAAATTCCATTTTTAGATAGTTGATTAATTAATTAAAGTTAAATAAGGATCTACTCAAACATATTTCAAATTAGTGACTGTTTTATCTTAACACATGTATATTGATATGAACATAATTTTATTTGATCTCTTTTTTCATTTATTTTTAACAGACTCCGCATTTTAATTATTCTCGCTTAATAAGAATAATTCATCATTTTAAATTACATTTAAATATTTATCGATTGAAAAATTTGTTGCTTAAGAATTTATTATTTTCTTGCCTTCAATCAAAACCCCAAAACCCCTAGTGAGGTTTATAAGTGCTTTGATTTGTAGGGTATAGTTGGGGTTTTATTTGGTTTAGTAGAGAAATTAGGTCAAATTGCAAAATGAGAAATAGAAATTAGCGAAATTTAGTGTCTATATATGATGAGTAATATTTAGATTTACTGCATAAGCTTAGGTATTGTACATGTATTAATATACTAAGTCAAACCAGTGCTGAATTAATACAGCAATAGCAAGACTCCTACGCAAAAGTGCATCAACTGTTAGATATCACTACATGTTAGCTGTTTAGCATTTTAATACTGGTATGTGAAAACATCCCGCAAGAAATAAAAGTTCACTCAGACCCATATTGTCTACCTCTGTGACTCTAAGACTTTAAAGTATTGGGCTCACTTTCCTCTTGACTAACGAGCTGTCATGTTTCATCGCAAGTTTCCTGACATGCGTATCTCTCCTTAGACTATAGCTAATATTTATAGAAGAAATGGCATTACTTTCAAGACTGTCAACAGACTGAAGAGAGTAATTGATTTTACAGTGCTATTTTATAGTATAATTTAAACTTTATATATGATTAAATGCAGAGAGCTATTACTAATAACATCAAGTTCATACACGCTGATGAAGCTGTATTCACCTTCAACACCTTTATTAATAAGTCTTGGTATAAGAAGTATGATAATATATAAGTCTATGATTAAAATGTGAAGGTATTCACCCATGCAATTTTAGCTGTTATAAGTGAAGATTCAGGCTTAAAGATTTATGTTATTCACCTTCGCTCTATAAAGCGAGAGTAGTATATAGAGCTTCTACTTAAGCTCAGAGAGAAGTACAGTAACCAAGATATAATCCTGTTTGTTGATAACATTTCAGTTCATAAGACTAAGGAATCTAAGAAAGCTTATGAAGATATAAACATTACTCCTGTATACAATGTTCCTTATAGCCCATAATTAATGGAATTAAATTTTACTGGAGTTAAATCAAGACTCGCAAGAAGAATCTCTTGCTGTATCACCTAATGCATGATCTACCAATCGACACAGTAGATTAATACAGAGTAGTTGCAAGAGAGTGGGCAAAGACTAGACTACGATATGTGCAAGGAAAGGAATAATGAATGTTTATAAATAAGTGTTAGACTTAAATGAATGAATTATTTCACATATCAAACGAACTCTTTAATGGATTCGGTTTTCTTATTTTTCTTCCTCTGGTGCTTAACTAAGACCCATGTTTCTTCTCTTTGCACCAGCACCAGCATCTATGTACATTTCATCAAGCTTTTAAACTTCATTATAAAGCCTCTTGCTAGCTTAATGAATGGTTTGAAACTTTCTCTCTCAATGAACCTTTGCATTCTCTTTCATAAGATATATACCAGTGCCAGATTTTCCTACAAAGTTATATGTCAAAGCTTACTTGAAAGATAAGGATGCTTCTTAAGTTCCTCTAGCCAAGCTGAGCTTATGAGAATGCCTTGCTTCTTCTAGTCTTCGGGAGAGATAGAATATCGTTTCTTATGAGCTTCTTCAATTATTTCTCTGAGATACTCCTCTTTTATTGTGCCAAGAACACCAAAGAATAAAGTTCCTCTCTGGTAGCTTATTAGAGAGTTGTTTCTTGATAGGAAGGTAAACTACCACTTCCTCATCTTACATGGCATCCTCATAAAGATTAGTGACTGAAATCTCAGGGTAGTTGGGAATTTCGATTAGTTTAATCTCTTTATTTTTAAAAGCTTTCTTCTCCTCACAAAGTATTGCTTTCAAGAATGAAATTTTGGTACCTTCCATCGTTGGAAGGAATAAACCAACTGTATAATATGTTAATAGTCATCAAGTTATCTTACCATGTATAGTTAGGTATCGATAGAGATCTTCCTTACTTCTGAATCTTGATATCATTTCTTGAGCCTCGACTCTTTTCATTTGATCACTGATTGATTCCATCTTTGTTCCTCTTCCTATTAATGAATTTCAAATTATAATTTATAGACTTCTGGATCCTTTTATTTAAAAACTTACTATTAAATATGGGCATCTTATGGGAGGTCAACCCTGCAAAGATACGCGGAGAAAGTTCGCAGAAGCTGTAACAAACTGCAGAGATGGAGCTCCATTTTTATCAATTTAGTTCCATTAAATAAGTACTAAATTTGTTTTAATTTAATTAGTACTGGTACTAAATCCGTTTAATTTTAATTGGTACCAATTTAATAGTACCAAAACTTAATTAGTACCTAGTTTTAAACTAATGAGGTTTTAATGGAAAAGTTCCGAATAGGTTCAAAACCTAATTGGTACCAGTACCAACCTGAACTTTATCTGAGTTGGTACCAGAATCAAAATTATTAAGTGCAAAATTACAAAATTATAGTTATAAACTGAGTATAAATATGATCTCTTGCAACTCAAAATCAACCATTATTGTTACTTTGGAATGTATTTTACAGAGTAACTATAACTAGGTAGGTTACTAGAGCTTAGTAATAGAAATTTAAATTTGAATTAAAACATGGCGGCTAGCTTAAATCGTAAAGCAGTCTCTGTTCGAACAGGATAATAATAGCTAAACTTTGGCTCAACTAAAAAGCCTGAAATTATTTATGTTGAGAGGGAGGTAGAGCTAAGAGCTCTTGAATTTGAAGCAGAGGTTTTTATCATAGAAGAATTAAACCAGAAGGAGAGTGCAAAGATAGGGGTTTAAACTTAAATTGATTATGTCGAGGAGCTAAAAGAACAGCAACCAATTGAAAAGATAAAAACATACTAATGTGAAGACTGCTAGAATCTTTTCTCAACCGAACAAAGCTTTAATAGACACCTGAAAGAGGTACACTCTGGCAAAGTCAAGATCTATTTCAAGCATGAAAAGGTAGATGGTAGGTATTAGTGCACGACATGCATGAAATCATAGACTCACTCAGCCAAAGTAAAGAGGCATATGCAAAAGCATCACCTCAGCGAATTCTTGATTAAAGATTAAGAGACTAAAACTAGTACCAGCTAAAAGAAAATCTAATACTCTTGAATAATAAAGAGAGCAATAGGAGAGACACAAGAGGCAGAAGCGATTTGAATCGATGAACCAACCAGAAGGCAATACAATCTCAGCAAGCTTCTAAGCGAAAGCTATGAATATACCAGCATTAAATGCAGTTGACCTCAGCACATGTATTGAAAATTACTTGAATATAAACGTGCCTGCAAAAGCAAAGCTTTTAGTAGTTGATGATTATACATACAAAGTGTATCCCTTCAGTTATCTCCTTAAGAACCAACAGTATAAGAACGAGTTTGCTAATGAATACATGGTTCTTAGAGAGGCCTAAAGAAAATAATGCAAGAATTTGCTTAAGTTAGATGGTGTCATATTAAGCTATGGTTTTATCGCACTAAGACTCAAGAAATTTGAAAATAATTTAAGAGACTATCTCTATCATAATCGATACCCCGATGATTTAAACGATATACTTTCAGAAATGATAAAGGGTGTCAAGGATTTGCATGAACTTGGGTATGTTCATAGAGTTTTGAAGCCTGAAAATTTAATGCTGAATCTTTGCCCATTAGAAGTAGTTGTAATCGATTTAAATAGAGCTTTAAGATAGGAGATTGTCACTTTAGCACAGGTACTTGGTACTCCAAGTTACTTTCCAATAAGAGAGAAGTGGACTAATGGTTCTGTTTAATGGGATTTTTGGGCAGTAGCAGCAATAATATTAGAAAGTGACATGGAATGTATGTCTTACTTTGGTACAAAGCATGAAAAATAATCAATAAGTTTGGCTCAGAAACATATAAAGTAAGAAGATGTCTGCTAAGAAATTTAAAGCATAGTAGAGATGATAATCGTGAGAGCTCCAAACTATCCCGATAAACAATAGATGATATCCTTGACCCACTAGAGAGAGCATAGTTCAAAAGATACAATAAAGATAAACAGATAAAATTTGTTTGAATGAATAACACTAATACTCATTAAATATTCATTAAATTCACTTAAAACCTGCATTTTCTCCAATAAGACCCCAACTATACCCTACAATTCATAGCACTTATAAACCTCACTAAGGGGTTTTGGGGTTTTGAATATCTAAAATGAATGTTTAAACTATAATTAATTTTTTATAGCCCTTGCATAAAAATCTTAAATCATTTTTGAAGAGCTTAGTGAATAACATTCCTTATAGTTTCAATATCAGGGGGTTTAGTCACTATAATAAAATTATATAAAAATAAACACTAAATAACTTACTGAATGATTTCATGCCTGAGTCAAGAGCTTTCTACTGCTAATTTTTGTGAGTTATTGCTGAGAGCTCAACTATCCTAAAGAGATCTGGATGTAGTTTGTTTTGGTTATAAAAATTTCTGATTTAAACTGTGGCTTCATATTCATCCATCACTCGCATCATAAAGCCCATGAAAATAAATTTATAGGGATAGTACTTCATATTCATAAACATTCAAAAGCATGTAATCCATTACAGGCAGTGTCACAGTCAAATCAAAAATTCATTTTAATCACACTCACTAAAGTAAATTAAAGTCGTTGTCATCCACTATCAATATTTCGAATGGCCTTATTTAGTTTTCTTACTTGAAAGAAAATTATCGATTTAAATTTCGGGGGGGGAAGTTTCCTGAACTCAAGGAAGTTTCATGCACTTTTTTATTTATGTAAAATTTAAAAAATTTTACATAAAATATAAAATTTTACATTTTATGACTCATTAATATTAAGAAGATATTTATCCATCATTTAAGCAGTTAAAGAAAATAAAGTCTAACATTATATAGGAATGCAAAGAATAAGATAAATTGAATTAGAATTTCAATAACAATTGGCTACAATACTTGAAATTACTATGAGTACAGAGAGGAAATTATAATGGTTAAATACAGAAACCAACAAATATCAGATGAAATATGTCAGAGTTGTTGGAATCTGAAGAGATATATTGACAAATTGATTAATATATAAAGTATAATTATATCAAGAAAATAGTTCGAAAGTTGGTTGATAGTTATTATAAAGATAAATTTAATAATTAAAAAAATTTTTAAAAAAAGTGCAGGAAACTTCCCTAAATTTTTTTTTCTTCATAAACCGGTGCAGGAAACTTCCCCCCCCTAAACTTCTATAGATTCACTGTCATTTTAGTTTTAAGGAGTATTTTGATCTCTTTTTTACCTTTCTATTTCTATAAGATTTGTGCTTACTGGCAAATTTTGGAATTTTTTGTCTAAATATGTTTCTGAGACTATATAGTTCTGTCATTCAATAATATAATATAAAAGAGATTTCCTTACGATGAAAGATTATAATCTTCTTGAGATTCTAAATCACATTTTTACTTATATTATACTTAGCTTAGTAATCTTTTAAATAAAATCACACAAGCTGTGCTATGAGGTTTATCTTATTAGATTATTTTGACTTTATTTACGGGAGTAAGTTAACTACAATAAATTTGAACTTTTAATCCTGAGAGGCAATACCGTTGTAGTTGTTCAAAATCTTATTATAAATTTATTTGAGATACCTAGAGTATATCATTTGTATCTCTATTCTAATTAAATGAGTCTAACCCATCGTTTAAGTTTTAAGCTTTAATGATTTTCTCTAGAATATTAATGATAAAGCGAGTGTATTTCCCATACTATGAATCAATTGATATAGCTCCATTCATTTGCTTAACCAAGTTGCTTGTTATGTATAATCCAAGACCGGTTCCTTTCTTATTAATCTAGCTAGGATCAGAAAGCTTCTCAAAAATCTTAAACAAGTTTTGGTGATCAATCTCTTTTATCCCCAACCCTGTATCGTAAAATTCCAGTCTTAATACATTCCTAAGAGATAGACTTGAGTCAATCTCTTAGATATAATCGGCTTCCATTCTTATTTCACCTTTCAAAAAATAAATAATCCAAAGTGAATTTGACAGAGTTCATCAAGATATTAATCATTATTTGTTTCAATCTTTGCTCATCGGTGTTAAAATCTTTAGGAATTCTATATGATATATAAATTTACTGCCTTTCTCAATAAAATTTGGATTTATATCATACTTACTACTTAATTAAGCACCTCATGAAGATTGACCTTTTTATAGTTAAGAGAAATGTTTCCTAGCTTCATTTGAGTGTAGTCAAGCGTGTCATTGACCAAAGAATTAAAGAAGATCAAAGAAGTTTATGCAATATCAATCCACTGTCTTTGTGCTGGACTTGCTGTTTCAATGAGACAATTCATACAATTCGTTACAGCATTTATTGGAATTTTCAACTCATGACTCACCGAAGCTAGCATAATTTCTTGATATTGCTTCATCGCTTTTTCTCTTTAGAGTTGATTCTAAAAATATCTTATTTTATAATTTTATTCTCGGCTGTGATGTCCAAAAAATCAAATACAGTATTAATAATCTCTCAAAATTATGAGGACTGTAGATTATTAAACTTAATCCTCCTTATCATGCTATGAAATAAAATTAAACATTTATTATTGAAAAGACATTTGAACCTCTCAAATCTATAGTCTGTGGAGTTTTGTCATTAAGGCTGTTAGAATTTTAACTTGATTCACAAATAACATTTCTATCTTGAATTATAAATTAAATGTGAAAATACTACTGGGTCCTTTAAAGCTCTTAATTAATCCTTTATATAATTAATATAAAAAAACTCTTGAAAATATTTTAGAGTAT
Organism: Oxytricha trifallax; assembly: GCA_000711775.1. Classification (NCBI taxonomy): domain Eukaryota; phylum Ciliophora; class Spirotrichea; order Sporadotrichida; family Oxytrichidae; genus Oxytricha; species Oxytricha trifallax. The sequence continues at coordinate 15,702 of ARYC01003751.1, forward strand.
TACAGTTTCACATATATGTCAACAGCAAAAAGAGTATGATATAAAATATTGATTAAAGAAAATCTTCTTCTCTTTTTATTCCGTAGTCTAAAAATAATTATAAAGTTTATAAATCTCATTACAATTTACTACATTTAAACCAATTTATGATTTCCAATCACTGTAAATAAATACCCTACATTAATATTTTGTGTTTAATGCTGACTTAGTCAGTTTTTTTTAAATTAAGTAATAAAGAATGACTGAGTATATTTAAATTAAATAATAAGTAAAATGATTTGGAGTATCATCATAAATTTTATTTGTCTGATGCCTTTAGTTTTCATCTTTTGATTATAGTTATAGACTTATGTATTCTCCTAGTTTTTATTTTTTAGTGAGCTATGTTTGATTATGTATAATATGAGCACCGAGTTAAGTTTGCTTGATTTCTCCCTCTCTAATATCGAGAATCTAATAAGCTTTCTGGTTGAGATATAGAACATCCTTGGAGTTTGCAATTATCACTCCGTCGAATAGTTGCTGTAAAATACTCGCTAGTTTGTTCAATTCATGGGACTGGCTTGTTATCTTGTAGAACGAGCGAATCCATCCGTCATTAAAAAGAAATATTTAATTTTACCTATTACAAAATACAAATAATGATATATAGAGAGTCCATATAAAAAGTAATTTTATTGTTTTATCCTCTAAAATGTCAATTAAAAAAAGATTTGTCTTGACTATTTTTACAGCTATTGTTTTTAGTTTATATATATTTTGTGATAGTAAATTAACGAGATTGTATTAAATTAAAGAATCACTTTCATGAAAATTAAAGTGCTTAACTTCCAATCATAAATTAAATCATAATGATATATAATATCAGCGTCAGAACTCTATTGTTTAAAATAGGTAAGCATGAGCACACATATAAGCAATTGAAGGAAGCAACCAACAAGGATATAGATTAATGCCAAGCCAAATAAATAGCTAGACTAAAAAGGATTTCTATATAAAAATACATTAAAACTGTTCTAAAATGAGTATTAGAGTACAAGGTACACTTAGTAAATAAATTTAATTATTTATACTACCAGTATTTAACTTGGATAGTTATCAAAATATTTGAATTAGCTAAACTATTGGAAGAATAAATTTTCTTAAAATAAGATTTATGTTTAAATATAAAATTTAAGGAACATTTTATAGTACAATATTAGTACAAAAATGGAAATAGAAAGTTTTTTTTATTGTATTCATAAACTTTCAATTAAGAACTATGAATTCCTCTTATCTTGATAATTTATAAAACAAATCTAATATAGGGTATCTGATAAATATGAATTTTATCATAAAAAAATGAATAATATTTTTTAAATAATTTAAACAATTTAAGCTGAATAATAAAATATAGATGAGGACTTACATTTCTTAATGCCTAAGTATTGTCATATTTTAATTTATCAGGCCATGTCCAATACCTAGTTATGCCTAGAGGTCTTTATCTCAAAATTTATAAATAGAATTATATTTACTAAAAGGTTTTCTCTATATTTATATACTAACCATATATAGATTCCCTTTTTTAATAAAAAGTGCAACTTTATATTAAAAAGATTTTATATCTTAAAAAATAATACATATTTATGCCAAGGATTTACATTAAATTCGAGGAAAAAATCAGTTAATTTAATACAACTGTTAATCATTATTTTTATAATTTGTTTGCATTGAATTCCTTAATTTTTCTCCTTTAATTGATTTCTTTTTTTTATGATATTTTTTATTTAAAAAAATAAAGAAATACTAATTTTAAATATATAATGATCTCTTGCATACTTTGAAGCAAAAGACTCAATCTTTAAATTGTTTATAGTCACTATAGCTACAAGAAAAACTTAATGAAAAGCTGCGAAATATAAAGCATTGCCTCGTTCTGCCTTAGCTAGCCTCCAGACTATGATTGAATATATCAACCATTCGATATAAAACACAGTAGAAGCAGTACACACTTTTTTCATTAAAAAAATATAATTGTTGTTTGGCAATTCATGTTATCCATAAATGCTTTAAAATGGGTCCATATTCCCAAAATACGGCAAATCACTATAAAGAACTTTAGTTTTATTATTATTATAATATATTAATAAACGTGACAAATGAACATTATCAACAGATTGCTTTCTAAAAGTTTTCATGAAGTTTTATTCTAACTAAAATGAATTTAATTAATCTATATTCATTTTAATTTATAGTATATTATGTGGGTCTTCAAAAATAGTATTGATTTTTCTGTTGAACATATTCAAAACCCAAAAAACCCTTAGTGATGTTTATAAGTGCTTTGATTAATAGGGTAAAGTTGGGATTTTATTAGGGTTAGTAGAGAAATTAGGCCAATTTGCAAAATGAGAAATAGAAATTAGCGATTTTTGTGATCTATTTATGATGAGAAATATTTAGATTTACAGCTTATGCTTAGGTTGGTGCGAATTTTAATATAGTCTAACTTAAACCAATGATAAATTATTGTGTAATTCCAAAGTTATTGTGTAAGAGTGCTTCGACTGTAAGGTATCACTGATTGCTAGCTGTTTAGCATTTCAATTCTGGTTCTTGATAACATCCTTCAAGAAGATAAAAGTTCTCTTAGTAGCTATTGGGCACATTTCCCACTTGACTTGCGAGCTGTGATGTTTCATCGCAAGTTTCCTGACATGCCTATCTCACCAGAGACTATCGCAAGTATTTATTGAAGGAATGGTATTACCTTCAAGACTGTCAACAGAGTGAAGAGAGTGATTGACTTTACTGTGCCATTTTATAGTAATAATTTAAACTCTATTTTATGATTGAATGCAGAGGTCTGTTGATAATAAAATCAAGTTTATACACGCTGATGAAGCTGTGTTTACGTTCAACACCTTTATTAATAAGTTTTGGTACAAGAAGTACGATAATATAGAAGTCTATGACTAAAAGGTTAAGGTTGTCACTCACGCAATTTTGGCTTGTATCATTGAAGATTTAGGCTAAGAAACTTATGTCATTCACCCTAGCTCTATTAAGCGAGAGCAGTATATAAAGTTCTTACATAAGCTAAGAGATAAGTACTACGATCAAGAGATCATCCTGTTTGTTGGTAATCTCTAAGTTCATAAGACTAATAAATCTAAGAAAGCTTATGAAGAGTTAAAGCTAACTCCTGTGTATAACATTCCTTACAGTCCTCAGTTAAATGGAATCGAATTTTATTGGAATTATATTAAGACTCACTACAAGAAACTCTTGCTGTATCACCTAATGCATGATCTACCAATCGTCACAGTAGACTTAATACAGAGTAGTTGCAAGTGGGTGGGTAAAGATTAGACTACGATATGTGCAAGGAAAGGAAGAATGAATATTTATTATTAAGTGTTAGACTTAAATGAATGAATTATTTCACATATCAAACGAACTCTTTAATGGATTCGGTTTTTCTTATTTTCTTCCTCTACTGCTTAACTAAGACCCATGTTCTTCTCTTTGTACCATCACCAGCATCTATCTTCATTTCATCAGGCTTTTAAACTTCATTATAAAGCCTCTTGCTAGCTTTATGAATGGTTTGAGACTTTCTCTCTCTGTGAACCTTTGCATTCTATTTCATAAGAAATATACCTATTCCAGGTTTCCCTAAAAAGTTATAAATCAAAGCTTACTAGAGAGATATGCATGCTTCTTAAGCTCTGCAAGCCAGGTCTCGCTTATTAGTATTCCTTGCTTCTTTTAATCTTCAGGAGAAATAGAGTAGCGTTTCTTATGAGCTTCTTCTATAATTTCTCTCGAATAATCCTTTTTTTGTACCAAGAACACCAAAGAAGAAGTTTTTTTCAGGTAACTTATTTGAGAGTTACTTCTTGCTAGGAAGGTAAATAACCACTTACTCATCTTTCATTGCATCCTCGTAGAAATTTGTGACTGAAATCTCTGGGTAGTTAGGTATTTTAGTCAGTTTTATTTATTTGTTTTTAAAAGCTTTCTTCTCCTCGCAGAGATTTGCTTTTAAGAATGATATTTTAGTACCTTCCATCGTTGGAAGGAATAGACCAACTGTATACATTGTTGATTAACATCAATTTATTTACCATGTTAAGTAAGGTATCGATAGAGATCCTCCTTGCTTCTGAATCTTGAGATCATTTCTTGAGCCTCAATTCTTTTCATTTGTTCATTGAATGATTACATCTTTGTTCCTCTTCCTATTAATGAATTTCAAGTTTTAATTTATAGATGTCAGGATCCTATCCTTTAAAATCTTACTATTAAATATGGGCATCTTATAGGAGGTCAACCCTGTAAAGATACGTGGAGAAAGTTAGCAGAAGCTGTAACAAACTTCAGAGATGGACCTCCATTTTTATCAATTTAGTTCCTTTAAATTAGTACTAAAATAGTTAAAATTTAATTAGTACTGGTACTAAGTCCGTTTAAGTTTAATTAATACAAATTTAATAGTACCAAAACTTAATTAGAACCTAGTTTTAATCCAGTTAGGTTTTAATGGAAAAGTTCCAATCTGGTTCAAAACTTAATTCGTACCAGTACCAACCTGGACTTTATCTGAGTTGGTACCAAAATCAAAATTATTAAGGTTAAAATTATAAAATTTATAGTTATAAATTACAGAGAAGTATGGTTGCTTACACCTATAATCAAACTATCGTTTTCACATGCGTTGCTCCTTTGAAGAGGGGCTCTTCTAAGTATACTTGTAGTAGCTTTATAATAGAAATTTAAATTTGAATTTAAACATGGCGGCTAACTTAAATAGTAGAGCGGCACTTTTAGGATCAGGTCAATCAATGCTTAACTTTAGTTCAACCAAGAAACAAGAAGTTATATATATTGAGAGGGAGGCAGAGCTAAGAGTTCTTGAATTTGAAGCAAGCGTATTCTTCATATAAGTTTAAAACATGAAACAGAAAGCTGAAATAGAAGTTTAAACATTGATAAAAGATGTTCAGGAAAAAAAGGAACAGCTTCAGATTTAAAAGATTAAAACTTTTGAATGCTAATACTGCTTAAATTTTTTCTCTACTGATTCCAGTTTGAAGAGACATATGAAAGAGGCTCACTCTGGGAAAGCTAAGGTGTATTTTAAGCATGATTAGGTCGATGGCAGGTACTAATGCACAATTGTGAGAAGTCTTATACTCACTCAGCTAAAATTAAGAAGCATATGCAGAAGCATCACTTAAATGAGTTCTTGATTTAAGATAAAGAGACTTAGAAATTAGTGCCATCTAAAAGAAAATCTAATAATCTTGAGACTTAAAAAGAACAACAGGAGAAGCTCAAGAGGCAGAAGAGAATAGAATTAATGAATCAACCTGCTGGTAATGTCTTTTTAGCATGCTTTTAAGAGAGAGCCATGTATATTCCTGCACTAAATGCAGTAGACCTTAGCAGTTGTATTGAAAACTACTTACATATAAACGTACCTGCTAAAGCAAAACTCATAGTGGTTGAAGACTATGCCTACAAGGTATATCATTTCAGCTATCTCCTTAAAAACGAGCGAGTATTAAAATGAGTTTGCTAACGAATTAACTATACTTAGAGAGGCTTAGAAAAAGGATTGCAAGAATTTGCTCAAGCTAGATGGTGTTATTTTAGGGTTTGGTTTCATCGCACTAAGGCTAAAAGGTTTGAAATGATTCTCATAGATTATCTATATTAAAACAGATACCTAGATGACTTGAATGATATTCTATCTAATATGATAAAGGGTGTTTAGGAACTTCACGAGCTTGGATACGTTCTTAGAGATTTGAATCCTGAAAATGTTATGCTAAACCTTTTCCCTTTAGAAGTAGTCGTAATCGATTTTAATAGAGCCTTAAGATAAGAGATTGTAACCTTAGCAAAGGTTCTTGGTACTCCAGTTTACTTCCCAATCAGAGAAAAATGTACTAATGGCTCTATTTAGTGGGATAGTGGGATGTTTGGGCAGTAGCTGCAATAATATTAGAGTACGATATGGAAAGCATGAATTTAATACAAAATATGAAAAATAATCACTAAATCTAGCTGAGAAGCACATAAAACAAGATGATGTATGCTAAGAAATAAAGAAGATTGTAGAGAAGATAAAAGTAAGAGATCCAGCATATCCAAGACAATTCTTATAGGATATACTCGAACCACCAAAGAAAGCGAGATTCAAGAGATACAACAAAGACAAGTAAGTAATATTCGTGTGAAATAATTAAACTAATACTCATTAAACACATATTAAAGTCACATTAAACCTGCGTTTTCTCTACTAACCTTAATAAAATCCTAACTTTACCCTACTAATCAAAGCACTTATAAACCTCAAAGCACTTATAAACCTCACTAAGGGGTTTTGGGGTTTTGATTATGGAAACTCTTGATAAACTTGAATTTTATCTTTTTGGATGATTCATTACTACTCTATTTTTAATCTGATTGCAGTTCCATTATGGTCTATATTTAAAGCCTATTGTATAATTTCTCATTTAAAATTATAAAAAAATTATATTCCTGTTGTCAATCTTAAGAGGGATATTTAAGTGATATTTTTAAACTTATAATTAATATAATAAAGAGAATAAGCATTTCTTTTATAATTTATAAATCTATTGGCTTATCATTTCATGCAAATAATCATGAATTTATTAGACACATTATATTAAAAATATTTTTAATAAATTAAGCAGAATCCATAAAACATAATTTGAAATTATTATTGTAATGCTTGTTTTCATTTAAAATAATTAAATATATTTCAATACCACAATGTTTTATATTTAAGTAATTTGACTCAAAATCTTTCTTTAAGTTTTACATACATTGCTCTAATAATCTTATAATTCTAAAAGAAATAAATAATTATAAAATATTTTGCTTATTAAGAATACAAAAATATAAAATTAACTGTTCCTGAGAAGTATTTAATCAGCTTAATTTTAATTTCTAATAGCATTTATTATAATGATAATTTTGTATTATATTTCTTAATTAGTGTTTAGAGTTAAATTTTTTATTTTATTATTAATATTAATAGTTATTTAAATCAATTTCAAATTATATTATATATTATTAGAAAGAGTTAACTTAATATAGAAGATTAAGAAGAAAAATGAGCAGATACTCCTGCATAATTACTTCTAATAAACAATTTTTTAATAAATTTATACTTGAATGATTAGTTAACTTATTTTTTATTATGCGTTTTTTCTCAAATTTTTTCTAGTTTTCATTTAAATTAAAATAATCTTAAATGTATAAATTCAATATTTTTCCATAGTCAAATTAATCGAATTGACTTTTTAATGTAAATAAAAGTATGAATAATTAATAAATCGTATTAGTAGTTGAAACAAAATAAGTGAGATTAATTATAAATAATAATGGGTTGTGTTAAGTCAAAGTAAACCAAGAGCTCAAACCCAAAACCAAATGTCATTTCAACTAAAAATCATAGAGACACTACAAAATAGAATTAAAATGAGAATTAAAATTAAGGCACGCTAAATACAATTCATAATAAATAATGAACATATCAAAAACAGTAAGGTCCAGGAGATAAAGCAGAACGCATGGGTTTAAAAAGTAGAGCTTTGTCAAAGCAGTAAATAGGAATAAAAGGGATAATTTTATAATTATGAACCAACAAATGGGAAACAGTCAATCGTAATATTAAAATAGAAATATCAGAATTGATAATAGTTTTATTTATTGTGTGTACTGATTGTCTAGCAGCCAAGAAATATAGGCATTACTGTATTTTCATACTTCAACTTGAGAGAGCTAATTAAAATTGGATTAGTGTCTTAGTAAGTATATAATTCAAGCTATTTATATGAATTTCAAGTTGAATAATTTTGAGTCTTAATCAAAATTATAGGCTTTTCTATAAATTAGCTGGGTCTAAGGAATTAGTTTCTAGCTTTCTTAAAAGGAATGAGTAATTGATTATTGAGATAATTATAAAATAAAATGAATCAGGCAAGAGAGAAAATTCGACTATCAACTTGATAGATTATGAAGGCCCATTAAAAATGGAAGGCATTTAAATTACCTAGAGGAGTAATCATGGAAACAAGGAGATAAAATTAGGTTTGATTAAGAGAGCCAACTATTAACCAATATAATCATGCATCTTCATCCTAATATTTTATTTAATTTTTATCGGCAACATTACTCCTAATTAGACAAATATAAAATATATCTTCGTATATAATATTACTTTAGAACATTTCTAACAACATTCACATTGAAAATATGTCTCTAGTCCTCATTAATCTAAGCTAGAATTCACAAGAAAAAGTAATGATATGACCAATTAAATTTTACTCTTTAGTTAATGAGCCCTAAGTTAAATGAAGATTAGCTGCAATAAATATAGGCTTAGCTGTAAAGTAACTCATAGGGTAGCAATCTCAAGGGAAGCAATATTTTTTTCTTAAATTAGCAAAAGTAAAATACTAATACGTCTTCAGATGCAGATAACTTTGGATATCTGAGTCATTTTGAGTCACTAAGCAACCTTAACGGTACAGCTCATTTTGGCCAAGGGGCTATAATGAGTTTAAATGAATTTCTTTAAAATACAAATCCTAATTTTAATAAGTCAGGATAATAAAACATCAAACTTAATTTCCCTCACCCTTAGTTATTAAGTGATTAATACTATTCCAATCTATAATTAATATTTATTATCATACTCTTAATATATCAAAAATTGTTAAATAGCAATAGTTAGTCATAGTAATTTTCAAACTCGAAGTAGCATTAATTTAATTCCATTGATGCAAGCAAAAAGAATCATTAGAATTTTTTAAAGCGACAGTAAAAGTAAAACAGTGATTGAAGTTTTGAATATATAGTAAATTAAAACATCTAAACTAAATCAGTTACCTGAACAACAATGCTATAGTTTGTTCATAACTGATGGCAAAACAACTCAAAAGTAGCATTAAATTATAATTAAAAAAGCAAGTAATTGTTTCAACTCAAAACAATAGAGAAAACACTGCTAATTTCTTTTATCTTTACTCTTAGATGAACAAAAGCTTAAGCAGCAAGAATGTAAACAGCAATCTCTAATATTAGTTTAATTACCCAATTTAATTAATGTCAGACATTGATGAGGAAAATTTAGAAGAAGAATTTGAGATGGTTGCTTCAATGGACGCTAATATTAATATATAATAGGGGTCGTAATTTAATCCTTCTTAGAAAATACTCTCAACAGAGAGAAACTTTCAAAAAGACACTATACCCAAAATATTAAAAACTTTTAGCAATGAACTTGATTTGTGATTTGGTTAGTCCAAATCCTCTTAATGATTAAATTCATATATATTATAATATCATAGTAAATTGCATGAGCATTATTAATTTCGTTTAAAATACATTTTAAAATTAATTAAAAGTATGAAATCAATAGAGATAAGGAAATTGTTAATTTAAATTCAAATTAAATTTAATTATTATGTTTTTATTATTATAATTTATTTGGTAGCTTTTAGTTAAATCAACTTAGTACAATATATATATAGGGGGGCCTTCGTAAATTAAAAAGCTACCAAATTTAATTAAGCTGATTGAGTTAAATTTTATTCCTAATTAAAGCCTATTACTAACAGCTATAAATGGCGACCCCCCTTAGACACTAATCTAATCCAGGATGACAAGGAATAAATGACCTGTACTAATGCCTTCGAGTAGTGACAACACTGTGCCAGTACTACCAGCGGGGAGCCCACCAGGCTTGAAAGAAGGGGAATTTGAGAGTGGAGACATAGACGTATTTACCTTCGAATATCACACCGTTGCAAGCATCAACATCGCATGGCAGCCATAGAGCATCAGTGGCTTTGTAGAGCCCAATGATAAAGGTGACCATCTCTTGCAAGACCGACAATTGTTGTGACCCTGTGGGCAGTTGGAAGATTGGTGTTAGCGTATGTCAATTAGTCCTTGGTGCATTGGGTGTTAGAAGAGCATGATGAAGCAACTCCATTTGCGCTGAGACTGTTGGTATAAGCGCAGGGCCTGAATGAGTAGTATTGATAGAAAGTCTAATATTCGCTGCTTCCTAAACATTGATCAACTTCTACTCTCTTGGTATCTGAGCCTGCTCCCTTTGGTGCGAAGATGTCGTATAAGTGCTCCGAAGTGCCAGAGTGGATGGGAACCCCATTGGTTGAGACGCCAACGAGCGCAGAGCGCTCTGTATTCTACATTAAGATTCCTCTTCTCCACTATTAGTAAGAGCACTCCATCTTTATTGAATTCCTTAGTATAGTGGAGGAATCCGCAATAGCGTCCAGCACAGCAAGATAGAGGAAAAGGCTCTGGGCAGAGAGGAAAAGGCTATTAGGCTTGGGAGATTAGCACGTTTAAGATTAATTTGATCAGCATCATCGTTTCCATTACCAAGGAAATGTGCCCCAAAGCGCTCGCTTAATGCCATAGGGTGGTCCACAAAATGAAGATGCTTAGATATCTCGGCCCCTGGAGTAGATGTCTGAGTCGGAGACTCCATTTCCGCAGATCAAAATATGGAGAATCACGTGGTGCCCCAGCCCCTCAACTGAGAAATCCTTTTTTGCTATCGTTTGCAATACTGAAACCCCTGAATTCCAAAAGAATAATGTCAAGACAAGTTGAGCTGTTCAAGCAATGTGATGAGTGTACTCAAGACCAGACCTGAAGCCATTCCCAGCAATCAAAACCCCAAAACCCCTTAATGAGGTTTATAAGTGCTTTGATTTGTAGGGTATAGTTGGGGTCTTATTGGGGTTAGTAGAGAAAACGCAGGTTTTTTTAAATGAATTTAATGAATATTTAATGAGTATTACTGTACTTAATTCAAACAAATTTTATCTGCCTATCTTTGTGATACCTCTTGAATTTAGCAGTCTGTAGTTGTCCTATTATATCATCTAATGATTATCTTGGATATGCTGGAGCTTTTACGATGACCATCTCAACTATATTCTTAATTTCATTCCATATTTCATCTTGCTTAATATGTTTAGCAGCCAAACTTATTGATTATTTCTCATGTTTTGTTCCAAAGTAAGACATACTTTCCATATCGCACTCTAAAATAATTGCAGCTACCGCCCAAACATCCCACTAAACAGAGCCATTAGTCCACTTCTCTCTTATTGGGAAGTACCCAGGTGTGCATAGCACTTTAGCTAAAGTCACTATTTCTTACCTTATTGCTCTATTGAAATCAATGACTACTATTTCTAAAGGACAGAGATTTAGCATTACATTTTCTGGCTTCAAATCTCTATGAACATACCCTAGATCATGCAGCTCTTTCACACCCGTGGTCATTTCCGTGAGTATCTCATACAAGTCATCTGGGAATCTATTATGGTAGAGATAATCTCTTAGAGTCATTTCAAATTTCTTAAGTCGTAGTGCAATAAAACCATGACCAAGAATAACTCCGTCAAGCTTAGCTAAGTTCTTGCATTATCTTTTCTAAGCCTCTCTCAATACTATGTATTCATTTGCAAACTCATTTTAATATTGCTCGTACTTAATGAGATACTCGAATGGATATACCTTGTAAGCGAATTCATCAACAACTATAAGTTTTACCTTGTTAGGGACGTCAATATTCAAATAGTTTTCAATACAGCTGCTTATGTCGACTGCACTTAATGCAGGTATATACATTGCTCTCTCTTATAAGCATGCTATATACATACCATTTGCTGGTTGGTTCATTGAATCAAACCGCTTCTATCTCTTAAGTCTCTCTACTGTTCTTTGTGAATCAAGAGAGTTATTTTTTCTTTTAGCAGGTACAAGCTTTTAAGTTTCCTCATCTTTAATCAGGAATTCGCTTAAATGATGATTTTGCATATGTCTCTTTACTTTAGCTGAGTGAGTATAAGACTTCATGCAGGTAGTGCATTAATATCTACCATCTACTTTATCATGCCTGAAGTAGATCTTAGCTCTACCAGAGTGTACCTCTTTGATGTGTCTCTTCAAGCTAGACTCAGTTGAGAAGAAATTTTAGCAGTCTTCACATTAAAATGTTTTAATTTTTTCTATTGGTTGCTGTTCCTTATCTTCCTCAACCAATTCAACTTATGTTTAAACTCCCATCTCAGCACTCTATTTCTTGTTTTAAACTTAAATTTTAAAGACCTCAGCTTCAAACTCTAGAGGTATTAGCTCTACCTCCTTTTCAATATAAATTACTTCTGGTTTCTTGGAGGAGCCAAAGTTGAGCAATTGATTAACCTGTTCCAAGAGAAACTGCCTTAAGATTTAAGTTAGCCGCCATGTTTAAATTCAAATTTAAATTTCTATTATTAATAATTCAAAACCTCACTGGCTATACTAACTTTGTATAGGAGCTGGCACTGCAACAACAATGGTTGATTCTTAGGTGTTAGACTTCATATTTATACTTAGTTTAAAACTATAAATTTTCTAATTTTATGCTTAATATTTTTAATTTTGGTACCAACTGAGAATAAATTCAGGTTGGTACTGGTACCAATTAGGTTTTGAACCATTTTGGAACTTTTCCATTAAAACCTCATTAGTTTAAAACTAGGTACTAATTAAGTTTTGGTACTATTATATTGGTACCAATTAAAATTAAACGAATTTAGTACCAGTACTAATTAAATTTAAACAAATTTAGTTCTAATTTAATGGTACTAAATTGATAAAAATGGAGCTCAATCTCTGCAGTTTGTTACAGCTTCTGCAAACTTTCTCCACGTATCTTTGCAGGGTTGACCTCCTAATAAGATGCCTATATTTAATAGTAAGATTTTAAACAATAGGATCTAGAAGTCTTTAAGTTATAATTTGAAATTCATTTATAGGAAGAGGAACAAAGATGGAATCACTCAATGATCAAATGAAAAGAGTCGAGGCTC
>ARYC01003752.1:0-30160 GCA_000711775.1 Oxytricha trifallax
CTGTTTTACTTTCAAGCACAGACAAAAACTGTGCTTTACAGTAAATTCTACCGCCTGAAGGTATTGCCTAGAGTATGTACAAAATACTATATTATGACATAAACACCACTAAAAGTAGAATATAATTAATAGGTCAGTTTAGAAACATTGGGTCATTATATTGCATTAATGATAACTATTAACTTTATTACAACGATGAATAAGTTATACCAGATTTCATAAGCACGACAACAGATGAGTTTAATAATCACTATTTAATCGTCAATAAATTAAATAAAACATTAGCAAAATCCTACAATCGAAACTATAAACTCACTTTGACAGCTTCTAGCAGCACAATTGCAGTTTATCCTTCTATATTTAAAGACCTAGAGCTCTATGATTCAAGTTTATGCAAACCAATGCCAAAAGCGGGATATCCTAAGTACTATAATTACCCGAACAATTGTGCTCTTCAAAATGTACAATTCTTACCTTTCATAATTGAAGGCAAAAATTGCAGATATAATCATATAAAGCATGATTTGACAATGAAAGACGGATTATCCTATCCTAATTTTATCAAATATAATCCAGCATATTACAACCTAACTTTTTTCTACGTCATATCTATTAGATATAAGATAATTTGCTCTGGTTTTTTAAGCAACGCTAAATCCCGAACTAAATTCAAACTATTCGTTCACTCTTGATGTAACTTTGTATGTAAAGCCAACTACTGGGCCTCCTAAGTTTTTCTCATAAATACCAGATATGGTGATGTTTGCTGACTATCAACAAGAGCTTCTTCTGCCGAGAATAATAGAACCAGATAGAAATAATATTAATATGCAATTCTTCACAAAGGGGAGCGAGGGCTTCCAAACTTTTTTAACGAATAACAGTGACTGTACAAAAATTATATTTAATCCATAATAGAGAAATGTTGGATTGTACGATCTTTAGATATAACTGACCGATGAAGATGAAAATAAAGATATAATTTTAGATTTACTCACAGGTATCTTATTTCTAATAAGCGTGGTGCCTGCTCAAACTTTGCTTTAGAGTTAGTAGTAGGATTTATCAAAACATTATAGAAACTTCATAACTAAGTATAGAGCAGAAAAGAACAAATTTTTTAGATTGGCTTTCACGAATTAAAAAAAAACTTATTCTCAGGATTCATTTCTTTTGAGAAAGAAGTAAATACTCTGATTTTATCATTAGATGAGGATCCTGAAAATGTTGAACTGAATAGCTAACTGGAAAATGCTGATATTCTTTTCACTGTTACCTTTATTTCAGAAATGCTCATAAAATTGACTGGACTGGGGTTAAAATCCTATTTCATTGATCCATTAAACAGTTTTGATTGCCTCATTGTATTATCAAGTGTTGTCGACTCGTTCGTTTCTTACCTTTTAAGTTCTAGCATTGGAGGAGCATTTACAGCATTAAGAGCTTTTAGGCTATTGAGAATATTCAAACTTGCAAAATCTTGGAAGAAGCTGTAACAGCCATTGAAAACTATTTGGAAGACATTAAAAAGATGTGAGTACTTTTTCAATACTTTTTCTTGTTCATTTTTGTGTATTAACTTCTTGGAATGGAAATGTACGCTTTTAAAGCTAAGCTCAATTCAGCAGGTTTGATTGACATGGAAAATGAAATAGATCCACCTTCAAACTTTAACAATTTCTTAGAAGCATTTACCACAGTTTTTGTAGTACTTACTAACGGTGGATGGTCAGGCATATACTTTATTTATTACCGAGCAACTGACAGCATAGTTTCAACCATATTTCTTATCAATCATTATAATAGGGAAGAAGATCCTTCTAAATCTTTTCCTTGCTATTTTACTCGAAAATTTCGATGAAGATTCTCTAAGCTAAGAAATTAAGTAAATATTTGAAGAAGTAAGGACACCAAGCCAAAAAGTTACAAAAATTGAGTAGTTCTTGAGTTACATTTAACTAAAGTTAACAGAGTTCTTCTGTTTGGAGGATGAGTTGACAAAGAGAAAAAGGGAAAAAATAAGCAAATAGAATAAAGAGTTTAACTATAAGTATTTCATAAAGTGCTAGAATAACTCCATCAGATAACACCTCACATAGCTTGAATGAAAATTCTTCAAAAATCGTAAAAAAGCTCAATCATTCTACCTCGATATCAGGAATTGATAATGATTTGAACCTTGATGGGAAATCCCTTTATATGCTATCAATTCAAAGCAAGTTTAGATAATTCATATTTGATGTTGAAACAAACAGTAAATTTGATCACTTTATCATAATAGTCATCTTGATTTCATCAGTTTAATTGGCTTTAGAAAATCCCCTAAATGATCCGAATGGCTTATTACTATTTGCTTTGAATTAGATTGATATTATAACAACTTCAGTGTTTAGTTTGTAAAGCTTTCTGAAAATCTTAGCTTTTGGATTAATTATTAATGGACGACCAAGCTATTTGAGAAATCCTTGGAATATGCTTGATTTTGTTATCAGAATTTTCTCGATAATTTCCTTAACCCCACTTGTTGGAAATATTCAGGTTATTAAAGTTTTAAGAGTAACTAGGCCATTAAGTTTAATTAGTAGAAATAGAGGATTAAAGGTTGCGTCAAAGCTTTAGCGAAAGCGATTCCAAGTATTGCAAATGTAACAATCATTACACTGCTGTTTTTCTTGATTTTCGGAATCATAGCAACTAGTAACTTTAAAGAAAAGTTCTTTTTTTGCAAAAAAACTGGGATTACACTTCCAAATATTTTGGTGATTAATTAAAAATGGGAATGTATCAATGCAGGGCTGTATTTGGATGAATAGCCAATTTGGATTTGATAATATATTAGATTCTGTTTAAAAGATGTTTCAAATGTCAAGTACTTCAGGTTGGTCCACAGATATGTATTCAGGCATTGCAGCAACGGATATCGATTACGTCATGGTGAACAAGAATAATGTTTATTGGGTACTTTTCTTCATATTCTTCATTATAGTGGGAGGATTTTTCTTGCTCAATCTATTCGTCGGTGTTGTAATCTCAACTTTAACAGAGAAAAGGATAAGATAGGAGGCAACAACTTGCTAACAGACATTCAAAAAGAGTGGATTGATACAAGACTTCTCGTGATTAATTCAAAACCACAAAAGAAAGCTCTAGATTACTTAAAGCTATACAAGAAAGCTATGCTTCAAAATCTAAAACCACAGATCATTCGATGTGTTTATTTTCATATGTATACTTTTGAATACTTTGGTGTTAACTCTAAAATGGTATTAAAAGCCTGAATCTTTAGACTACGCGACTGATATTATCAATTACATTTTTACAGCGATTTTTGCAATGGAAGCTGTGATAAAAAATTACTGCTTTAGGAAGAGCTTATTTCAGGGATGGCTGGAACATTTTTGATTTTGTAATTTTTATGGGGTCTTTTCTAAGTGTCTTTTTTGACAGCTTTTACATCACTTTCTTTGGCAGGCGCAACTACAATTATTAGAGTTTTTAGAAAATCAAGAGTGTTTAGATTGATGAAAAATTCATAAAGTTTAAGTATAGTATTTAAAGCATTATCAGTCACTCTCCCTTTGCAAAATAATGGAGAATTTCAACTTACTGGTGTTCCTTGAGCTAAGATTACATTATGACTTGCAATATATGGCTCAGTGCTTGAATTTTCTTCTAGTTAACAGAAGGAAGATACCCTGAAGATACCCTGAAGATATCCTGAAGATGACTAATACAGAAATACTTAAGACTATTTGGGACACTGCGCTAAAAGAGATTTGAATTGGAGAAAATTAGAAATAAAAGAATTACTTTGGAAATTAATTAGTAAAACTGCCTCCATGTTTTTAATAAATAAAGTGTGAGTAGATATAAATAATAACTTTAAGCTAATTTAAATAAAAGGAAGTTAACTAAAATGGGATATAAATTGATCTGAGAGTATATGTAATTAGTGGCTGTTATATATTTAAATTATCAACATTATATTTTATTTTGCATTTTCCCCATTTTGAATGTATTTTATCAATATTGAGCGATGGAAACTTAGACCAAGACTCGAAGCCTCGTATCTTTTTAGCTGCTTTGGGTTACTATTAAGGAGAAAAGGTATAAGAAGAAGACTAGTTAATACAAGAATCGATCTTGTTATTAGTACGCTCCCCCAATGCAAGGCAAGCTCTAGGCTTGGCAAACTTTGTGTTCTTCAATTCAGTAGCCGCATTCACAAAATAGCTTGCTCAAGGGTGAGACTTGATGAAACTAACCCTTATATTGTGCAGCTTATGGGTCGGACTTGGCAATTATTCGAAATCGACTCTCAAGTTTAGAGACTTATACCTTCTTCATTCTTCATTTTGAATGTGCCTTTCATCACTCTACTAAAGCAGGACTGTGGCCTGCACTTAATCAGAGATATTCCCGTTAAATACACAGAGTACTTCGTAAGAATTTGTGCTTTATCTTGCTCTCACACTGTTGATGCTCTCAAGGATTACATATCAACTACAAGGGCTACATTCTTACAGAAGCAAGAGCTTATTGATTCAAGCACGATGGTTTACTTTATGAAAAGCCTTGCATAAAGACTGCAGAATAGAGACGTACAATGGGTGGGCAAGATTCCGCAAATCTAGAGCTTCAGCAGTAAATCATAGAAGCTCAAATTGAAAAGAATGTAAGTCTGAACAGCAATATTATTGAAAACTGCCTTAATGGAGACTGCTCTGACATTCAAAGATTTGCACTTGCCTCGCAACATGGAAGCCTTCTCTGATAAGACAGTTGCAGACCTACTTCAACTCTTTGAGAATGCAAATACCTTGCACTAACTAGCAAGTACTTTCAATTCAAAGCCTTCGAATGAAAGGTTGGCTGCCAGTGAAGACCTAGAAAAGTTGCAGCAAAATCTGGGATTTAAGTTGTACAGTTCTCAAGTATTGCATTAACTATATCGGCGACAACTTGCAAGCAAGCCATTTAATTCATTTTGGTATTGGTAATGGCAAGACCTTAATTTGCATTGCGCAAGCCATTCTTATAGCTCTTCAACCAAGCTCTCCGTAATCATCATTGGCAAGAATAGCACTTGGTGCAGAGAGATTTCACGAAGTTCTAAAAAGTTATTAATGCGATGGCACTTAACTCGAACTTTAATTTCATCGCTAAGAGCGCTGGTATTTACTTCTTTACTCAGCCACAACTCAAGAAACAAATGAAGACTCCTAAATTCATAAGTGTCTGGCGCGACAGTATCGTGCTCGTCGATGAATACGACTGGATTTTATTCGATGGCTCCAGTGATAATATTGTCAACCAGCTTAATTTTTACAAGCAAGCTAAAAGTATTATCGGCTTTTCAGGCAGCCATCTTGCTCAAACCGAGGAAACCTGTCTCAACTTAGCTTTGCAAAGCACACCTGTGGTGTTCCCTACACTTGATAAATTGCAAGGTGATAAGAAGACCCAGCTACCAGACTTGCTGGTAAGTTCAAATCAGGCAGATTACTTGCAGAAAATCAAGGAACTCATAAAGGACTAAGTTGCTAATACCCCAGTTTTAATTGTCGCTCTGATAACTACAACGCTATTTAATCAGGCCTCTCGAAATCCTCTTTCGATTTCAAAAGCTTCAGCCACGGCTCAGCCGCTGTCATAGAGTCTGTCATTGAAGGCAGGTATTTAATGAAGAATGCGAGCAAGAACTATGTTGTTTACTTATTTAATGAAGCACAGGGAAGAGGAACAGACATCTAAACTAATGATGAAATCAATTCAAATGGGGGTACTTATTTAATCATCGCTGATGTCTTTTCAAGAAGATCTGAAGAATAAATCATTGGTAGAATCGGCAGACTTAATACCAAAGGTAGATGGCAGCGCGTGTTATACAAGAATGCTTCTAATGATAGTTCAGAGCAGCTGCTTATAGTTGTATAGAAAGAAATAGATCTAATACTTGATCGCAAGCACAACCAAGCATAATCAATTTTATAAAATCAATAAGAAGCAATGGATAGTTTTGTTGAATAAAGCAAGGTGCCTTAAGAATAAATTTCTGCAGCGCTTTCAAAGGATTAGGAGCAAGATAATATTGTAAGAGAAGTCGTTAAACATATTGTAGCTCTCACTGAGAAAGCTTACAGTGAAGCAAGCAACGCAGCAGCAGTAGTGAAGCAAGATAATCTTGAAGAAGAAAAAGAGCCTTAAAAAGTTGAAGGATAAGCTGAATAAAGTAAGTTGGGTTTTTATTAACCTTCTCTCATAGAGCTTATTGAAGAGAAGATGAGTTAAAATCCTGTGCTGCAAGATAAACCATTCGACCAGGTATAGTAATTGGTGCAAGGAATTTAAAGCAGTAGCACCATGAAATTACTAAGGCTCAAGGCAGAGAGAGATCCAGAAGTAAAAGCAGTACTGCAAGTTCAAAGAGAAGATTAGTGAAAGGTTAACAAAAGCTTGAATTAATCAAAGAATAAAATAAGACTTGAGAGCTGACTACTCGTCGCAGTGCCAGAGAAAAAACATTCACTTGCACTTATACAGAGCTGCCAGAGAGTGAAGAGACAATAGAGAGATGGTTGAAGGCAGCCTCGAGTGAGAGAAAGCACTTTAAAAGCGACATAAACCATAGAAATTCAGAGAGAAAACCAAGATTAAGAATATGAGATTTATCTTAATTTTTTTAAGCAATTCACATATTCAAGTTTTTGCTATTAATAGCATTTAGAGAATCGTGGAGGAAGAGAAGCAGCAGCACTCAGCGTCTCACGTTAGGAGACTGATTTTGCATGTTCTACAAATTACCATCTTGCATAAACTACTCTCTCATCTTGCGTAAGTCAAGCAACTCACTTTCCATATCGTCATGCTATTGCTTCAACTTTTTAGTTTACTGCAAGAATACTTGCTTATCTTATTTCAAAGCCATTTCATAATCTTTTACCTCCTCCATTTAATCATGAGTTCTCTTTCTTTTAGATAAATCCTTAACGAGATTCACAGCCTTACCTCGCTCAGCTACACACGAAATTAAGAGAGAGTAAACTTACTGCTAAAGTTAAGGCATCTGCTGAGAGCGTCCACGAACTCGGGTCTCTTTCAATTACGAGATCTCTGTTATGCTCTAGCTTTTCTCTTCGTTACAACATTGCATCATGAATCATCTGGGAGACACCGTTGGTGTCTAGGGTGAAGAGCAAGTCACAGATCCATTATCTGTCTAGGTGGACCCAATCTCGTTCATCAGGCAAGTGTTAGAGCAGTCTTGAAGCCTCTTGCATAATCGAGAAAGTCTTAAACTGTAAGTCCATCGATTTAAGGCACTGCTGACACTTTGACTGCGTCTCTTCTTACATACTATAATGACAGTTACAAGAGCAAGCTAGTGGTTACCTCTTTCTCCGCTCTTATGATTTACTTAAGGAAATAAATGTTGGGGGAGTCCGCTTTGGGTAAGAAAGCGTGGCAGTCTTGGGCAAGAAAGTTGTATAGCTCTTTCTTACTTTTGCATTTCTGGGCGAGTTCTGAAACATTGATACCAGTAAGTTACTATTGGTTCATTAAAATTTAAAAGTCAGGTGCCTTTCACCATTTTATATAGCTCAATTTTGATTCAGGAAGACACTGCAGTTACTAAAAGCAGAGAGTGCTTTTCCTAATAATGAATCCCACCAGCACGATCCGATTTCCGCTAGCGGATTTCCTACCAGCACGAAACGAATTCATTATTATTAAATTTAGGAATCTTCTCATGGAATCATATTCTGGAAGGCGACAGTCAAGACTCTCTGATTTCTTCAAGTTGGAAGATAAAGATTACGATGGTAACAGCTCAAGTGAAGAGCCGAGCTCGTAAAGTTAATTAGAAGATTCTTAAGATCAGGTGGATTATTTAACCACTAATATGCTATATTAGAGAAACATAACAGTTGCAGACGTCAAAATAGAATAAGTTAGTATAAGAGATATACTTCCCTATTCGAGGATACTCGTGATGAAATTTCAGAGTTTGAAAGTGAGGGATTTATTATTGACCCCAAAGAGGTCTATAGAAAAAGCGTGAAAAAAGAAGTTAAATCATCATTACTGAGTGATAAGGACATCAAGACTCTTGGCTAGTTAGTGTTAAAGCTTTACACTGAATACAAACAATCAGATTTAGAACCTTAAAGTTTGATTGAGCGAGGCGAAAGTATTGATATGAACGCTCTTGAAGCCAAGGTTATTGAGAATCATAAAGTGAAGGATTAGATTCCAGTGTTTGGTTAGCATACACAACTAAATGCAACCGTTCCTCGTAGGATACTAAAGCAGTTGGGGAAAGAAAAGAAATAGTAATAGAAAGAACTCAAGCTTGCAGAGGAGTCAAGACTGCGAGACAATGAAAAGCTATCTTACTCCTAGATAATGAATAGACTTGGCATTTCATACTACAAGTTGCGAAGGTACTTGAAAAGTTCAGTCAAGAAAGCCAGGTTTTGGAACCTGAAGTAAGTTAACAGAGGCAGGTATAAGAAGCTTCACAGCAGAGCACGCACGCATATTGTTAAAATGCTCATGCTTGATACTTAATCTGTACAGTTTTCAGATATTCAGCGCAGCTTATAGAAGAACATCTAGCTAAGGTGCGTACAGTTTAGTTAAATTTATAGCAAGAACCAGTACTTGAGGAGATAAACTGATGGGTAAGTTAGGGCAGTTGAAGAAAAGTGAGGGAGATTAGAGCGGAGCTCCTAACTTTGAAATTATTTGGGCCCTGATGTTTTTTACCAATTAATTCTGAATTTAATGTAGAAACTTAGAACTGGCTATTTACAGGGCAAGAATCCAACAAAGTTGGAAACCTCTGAATAAAACGAGGATTCCTCAAACTGCGTGGAAATCAGTGGAGTTTTATGAGGAAATTAGAATATGAGAGTGAGAGGAAAATTAGGGACAGTTGAGCCATAATTCTCATGATTATTATAACTACACTTTTGATTGCAAATCTCTTTTATTATTATGATTTGCAAATCCATAACTTACAATCGTCGTTATTTATAGTACACTAGAATATTAGTAATTCCCTCATAGTGGAAGAATAGAGTTCGTAGAGAGGAAAGTGTAGGGGCTTCGTAAATTTATATTTCGACTTGAGTTTGACTAAATTCCCCCTCTTATAGGGAATGTCAGCTTTCTGATATAAAGTACTAAGTGCACCCTATAAACATGCAAAGTGAGCAGAAGTTCGAAGCGAATAATATAAGATTAGGGAGGCTGTTTCACTTGCATGAATAAGTAATAGTGTATTTAAGCACTCTGCAAAGAGTGCAAGTGAAGTTATTGTCAATTGATTTAAATGCACATATATTATTACTGTCTGATAAGCGAAGCTATACTTTTATCTCAATGTAACAAACATCACAGTGTAAAAATAGCGCAGCGTTTGTAAAGAAAATTTGTAGAAATATTCAACTACGTAAAATCAATTACACGGATCGAGAGGACGTGAGTTGCTCTTCAAGATGCGCGCAAAGCGCAGTGAATTCTGTTTAGAGTAAGTGGAGTGCGTGGCTAATAACGAGGGTGCGAGGGCCATCGCAGATTTAGTTCTTAGTTGATTCCATTATTAGTTTAATTATTAAAGTAGTAATTATTAATTAATAAAAATCAAACTTAATTCAAATGTGGAGGTAAAAGCAGATCCCTAAACAGCCAGTGTGAACGGTGGAACTTTGCAACCAATCGGTCAATGGGGTACAAACCCCACATATTCTTGGTCAGCGTCTCAAACTCTATAAGACTGGTAAGTATGGCCTCAAAATAAAATCATCAATTTTTTCCCATCTTCACCGTACTTGCAATCTCTGGATCGGCCCCCTCAAATTAAGTTAAAATCTGTCCTTTTAAATTTCGTTATTTATTGATGCATTTAAAACTTTTTATTCACTTATCAAACTCATGCGAACATACGTATTGGGGTTTACAGAGAGTGGAACAAGAAACTGTAAAAATACTTGAAGATGAAGACAATGACTATGTTGAAGAAGACAAGATGTCTATTAAGATATTTCCATTTTGACTATTACAAAAAGTATTTGTATTATCATTAATTTAGTTGTAAATTCACTATATTTTTCATATTATAAATCATGAATCATAACGACAACTACAATCATAACATGAAGAATGTATTTATTGCGAGAAAAAAGATAAACATATTATGAAAATATTATAAAAATGAGTATTATTCATGTATATTATTATTAACCATTTTTATTGTTTATTTTTCCAAATAAACTAAATATTTTGAATTTTAAGTGAAATGATTAAACAAAATAAACATTTAAAGTACTTTAGCATAATTTGCCTATTTAAATAAATCGAGCATTCATCTTAATCTTTAAAGTCCTTATCTCTCATTCTCTTTGCTTCCCATCCAAACAACACCCAGCCAGGCTTCCTATTTAACCATCTGCCATAGACATCAATGAAAGCCTCTCCAGGACATAGCTCTTGAATCATTTCATAAATCTATTTTGGCTTCTGACAAGCTGTTCTTCTGAGTTCTATAAAACCATTCTTGACTTTTTATAAATTAAATCTTTTCAAGGCGCTCAATGTCTCCTTTTACGCCAACAACGCACTCTTCAACGCAGTGTGAAAAGCATCTTCCAGTCCCGTGTATTAAGATCTTGCCATCATTTGTCTTAAACCATTCAACAAAAGTAACTATTTTGTATCCCCGGCCAACCAAGTAAGTTTCACACTGGTTTCTCATAACATTTGTAGTCCATAGAAATACAAATCCTTTTTCTTGAATAAGTTCAATCGGAGTTGACAGAATTTCAGTGATCGTCATACAATTGCAAGGTAAATTTAATCCAGTTTCAGGATGAGGTAGGTCATAAATTATTACGTCGAATAGTTTCCCATTGTATTTTTCTTAAGCCCATTTTCTGAGAGTTATTCATTCATCCATGTCTGTTAGATCTGCATCAATCAATTGATCTTTGTGTTATTTCTATTATTGGTGGTAAACCAAATCCACTTTGTAAGTATATCTCTTCGCACATTCACACATATACTATTTTCATGCAGTTGCCACTGCTTTTTATTTTTTGTGGTGTCTCCTATTGTGAGTATAAACATATGCCTTTTTAAAGCTTTTATACTTTTACTTGCAGCTACTGAAGTAAGGGCATTTTTATTTCCCATCGATTCCCTTTATAATCTACTGCTTGGGCTTCTTAACTCCCTTATTGTTCATTCTTGTGTTATTGGGTTAAAATTAATTAATTATAACTATATTTATTTAATACAACTTTAAATACTTACTTAAATATTTGAATTGACTAATTGCTAAAATTTGGTTGACTAATTCCTGAAAGTTAGCAGTTCATAATTTAATCACTTGATGACAGAATCCTGAAAAATGATTAACTAATTACTAATTGCTTATATTTTATTTATTTTGAATATTTAATTTAATTTACTAGTTATTAATTCACTACCCTATTGATTTTAAGCTAATTAAACTCATAAAATATTTCTAGATTAGATTAAAATTTATATTTTTACATAAGCTCATTTTTAATTAAAATTATTAATAGAATAAAGAAAATCCAAAAAATATAAGTTTAAAAGAGATTAGTGTCAATAGATAGAGAAGAGGGAAATTAAACAAAATAAAATTTAGGTTTATTTTAATTCAAATTAACAACTTAATTATTTAAACTCAATTTATTTTATCAAAATCTTTGTTACCCCTTAACTAACAATTACCTTATATATTTAATTTGCAATTAACTTTGAATTCTATCAAATTTTCAATTTAAAGAATTTGATTTCCCAATTTCATTTATTTTACTAAGCATTCAAATTTATTATAGAGTCAAAGCTTTTATTGCATTCTTTAAACTTCGTTAGAAGCAAGAGTTTGCCCAATCGAAATTCATATTAGATATATCCTTTCCTAGTTATTTTAGAAAACTGCTTTGATCTCTCTAATGCTCTTTGAAGTTGCTATGTCTTTTAATGTATGAAAAAAACTTCTCAAATGGGGCAAGATCGAATTAATATGGCCCTAAATAAATCATAGGGATCTAAAGAAGTCTGAATTTCCTTGTGATATATTAACTTCTGTGGTATGAAGCGTTATCAAGAAGAAAAGTGTATTATTTCTCCAATTTAGTCTGTTAATGTCAAGCCTCTCTATCAAATTAAGTAGAAAGTTGTAAAAGGTTTCACTGTTGGTTTTTCCAATATTCAATTAAAATAAAAAGTTATTATCACTTCCTATCGCAGCAATGATATTTACTCCATACATTCTTGTCTGTTTATCTGAATAATTTCTTAAGCCATTCCTACTCCAGTTTTTATATTAATAAGTTTATTGCTAAAGACTACTTTCATCTATATTTATTAGAATTTTTTAAGAAATCATTTATTCAATATATAACTTTGCTGCGATTTGTCGAAGTAATAAGGATCCAGGGGAATTAGTCTTAATATCAATTTAATTAACCTTTTTGGATGTTAATCCTAGCTGTTTTTTTAGAATTTTCCTTAAGTTTGAATAAGAAAGAAAGCATGAGAGCTCAATTTGAACTTACTTCTGTAGCTTTCTAATTGAGGTTAATTACTCTCCTGATCTTAAAGTTTGTTAAATAATCACATCAATGCATTTTATTAGTCCTGAGCCCTAGGTTTTGAAGTCATCATTGACTTATTTCAATTAAATTTCAGAGTTTGATAGAACTTTCCTTAACTTATAATAAGATAAATTGAATCTCTTTTCTAAATTTGATTTCTTACATTCATTTAATTTGAATAAATTTAACACTTTCTATTCTATTATCTTGAATTATTAAACACTGGAGACTTTTTGTTATTTAAATTTACTTTTCTATAAGGCAATTGAAATTTTGTTTAAAAGAATTGAAAAAACTTACACAGCTTTATTCATTCTTTAAGTAAGTCTTAAAGTTTTAAATATTGGCTTCTGTTTTTTATTCATATATTGCACTAATCGCTTATTAACTTTGCTTCAAAATTAATTTCTCTTTCATTAAATAAGATTCTACTTATTCTTAAATCAACTCTATTTCCTATATTGCTAAAGTTAATATTCAATTTTCTTCAATATTGTTTTGATTTAGAATTTTTCTTAGGTCTAATACAACACTTTTGTATTAATTACCTTCAGTATTTTTGATACACTTTTCCTCTAAGTTTAAAATATAGGCTCTTGTTACTTAATATATTTCTATATCATTTTAGAACTTTCTAGTAAATTAACTTTGTTGATCTAGCTAATGATAATTTATTTTCTTCTTAATCAATGTCCGGCTATTAAGAGATTCTGCTCTTCGATTCTTCTTCTTCATAACTCTCCCTCCAAGATTCTAATAAAAAATAATCTCTTATGTCATTTTGAAGCTATTGAGCTCTACTTTTTTTTTGCCTGTTTTTAAATAGAGTTAAATCATTTTAGCTTAAATTTATTCTTTTAGAAAGTATTACGTATTTGTAAGAAAAACTTACATTTTTATCTAGAAGTATTAATTATTAAAATATAACTTAATAAAATATATAAAATAGGGTTTGGTTAATTAGTATTACTAAATAACAAAACAAGAAACAAGCTATGGATTTTAATAACTAACTCCAACAAATTCATGTAAATTAAGTTATAGAGAAAATAGGCAGCAAAAAGGAGTTGTATGATTTTTTATGCCAAGAATGTGGGGCGTACTTACCAAAAGTAAATTGTGCTGATATCTATTTCTTTAGGAGCATACTAACTGGTGAGAAAGATGTAAGTTTTAATCCATTTAGACTGAATAGTTTTTGAAAAGATGTGATGTTGTTGTGGCAGAAGTACCACAGATTGAAGGGCTTACAGGAGATGATTTCCTTGAATACGCTTTGTAAAAGCCTTCTTTGTTGAGATACCTGCCAGACCAGTGTGACTGGCTCCACATTGATAAAAAATGGATCACAGATGTCTTACTTTCACTTGACACTTAAGGAATAAATGAGATGATTCTTAAAGCAAAATAAGATAGAAGATAAAGGCTTGACTAATCATAAAACTCATTAGTGCATATGAAGCCGGAGTTCATTCAAGCATTAAATGGGTCTCTCAACTATAGTGGTATGACTGAGTAAACCTTAAGGATTTATAGTTCACAAGGGAAGATCAGCTTATTTGATTAAGCGAAGCACAAAGAGAAAAGCAAGGCAACCTATTCCAGAAGAGGAAAAGATCCAAGAGGCAAATAACAATTCCTCGAAGTGGAAATTCATAGATTAAAACAAGAGGGTCAGAGATGAAATGGGCATGATGAAAAATCAAATTGATGACCTTCTTAACTATAAGTCCCTTGTCATGCAACTTCACGACCAAGGAGTAATTGATAGTGAAGGCAAAGCCTAAGGAATTGAACCCATTCAATAGAATGGTGGTTTATGATTTGAAAATGTTAATTCAGTTAAATAAAATTAAAACTCTTAACAATTAGAATTAAAATGTATAAAACTAAAAGTTTTAATTTTGAAGCTTATTAATTAAAATATAAGCTTATCAATTACAATATTATAAATGGCTGATAATTTTACATAAATTATTTAAACTATTTACTTTTGATTAAAGAATTAATAAATATCAAAAAAGCTCAGTTTTAAGAAATCTTCACTACATTTACTAATATAAATAAAGTATAATTTTGTTTGAAGGGTTTTGCAAACTATAACTTGAACATGTACTCCTAATAGTTTTTCCTGTTAAAAAATTCAATTTAAGATACTAACTTTTGCCTTTCTAATCTAAAGTCTCATTTTAAAAGCTGTCTTATTTTATTTTATTGAGAATTTTTTAAGCGAAATTAGTTTTGAATGAACTGAATATTTTATTAATTTTGAAAAATTTTTTGTTAGAGTTTGTTATAGTTTGTAATAGTTTATTAGAGTTGTTATAGTTTGTTAGAGTTGTTATATATTGTTATACTTTTAATCATATTAAGTCATAAATAGTTGTTAATTTATTAAATTCAAGAATTTTTACTAAAATTAAATTAAGTCTAAAGCTAAACATGTTTATAAAAATCTAGAATAATAAAGCTGCTCTTTTAGATTTTGCTACTTAAATTAAAAGTTACCAAATTTTGTAACCATACATAGTATTTAAGCCAATGAAAAAACATAATAGATAATATAAAAAGATGAGCAAAAATAAGCAAAGCGGCAAGTATAATAAGAGAAAAAGATTTTTTAAAGTAATTCTGATTAAGAAGCCTCAAATTACACAGCTGAGTTTTATAATAAAGAATAATTAGAGGAGCTAAAATAGGAAGAATAAAAAGCAAAAATCATGACTTATTTGGAATAATAAGACATCCTTGGCAAGAAAACATATAAAGATGTCAAAATATTGCTCCAAAAAAAAAGTTCCAAAAAGAAGTTTTATAAGTTCATAGAAATTGGTTAATAACTACTTTAAATTCTAGAAAAAGCAAAATTAGATGAAATACTCCCTTAAAATAGACTATTTAAAAATAAGTATAGAAATCATCAGAGAAAAAAAAAAGTAAAAAAATTAAGGGACAAACAAACACTTAACTAAATCCATGATTCAATTTCCAGAAGTTCTTAAGATTAAAATCAAAGCGATGAAAAAGCTAATTCTGGATTTCAATCATTAAATTCTTAATAATTACTTACAAATACAGAAGAATTTTTGACTTAATCTGAGACAACATTCCCAGAATTAAATTAGATAGAGCACATAATAAGCGGTTAGTTTACTGGATTGAAAAACGAAGCCATGAAAGCTATGAAACAATAGTTGCTAACCTAAATTCCTGAAATATTAAACGCCGAGCTAGAAGAGAAGATAAATTAACAAGCTTCATATCAAAATGGATAAACAAGGGAGTTACATGATAAAATTAACTAGATAGACTTTTAAATGCTTGAGTAGCTTGAGATTGATGGAAAAGATGAAATTCAAAATACATTCTAAGTCCTTGTATCTGATATTATAAGCTTATCACCTACAATTGAAGTGGCAACTCAAGAGTCATTGGCAACTCACATAAAAAGATTTATGGAGTTATACAATAAATTGAAGAAATAAATCGATGATAATCAAATTCATTTTGAGAATTTAAAAGAAAAGTAAAGCAAAATAGAAAACCAATGGTTCAATAAAAAAAAGCTATCGAAGATAATTAAATAGACTCTTAATAAATTTCCAAAAGAGTTATAGAATAAGTAAATGAAATTTGTACCGAACACTTAAAATAAATGAGTAATAATATTGATATCGTTAATAATAGCATAAAGGAATTTAATAGTAGAATAACTAACATTGAGAAGACAAATTTGAAAAATAATTAGGAATAATTAAATAATTAGAATAACTAAAATGGTTAATAACAGAAACTAAATCAAAATGAATCAGACTAGAGCATCATTAATTAACCTTTAATTTCAGAAAATTTAGTAGTCTCGACAATACAAAGGTATAATTCCTAGAATTAGTCCGTAAAACTTGTTGAAGTTTCTGGCCTGAATTACTTGTTTGACAATGTCACAAAGAAATTTATTTCAAAATAAGAAAATAACTATATTTGAATACTAATTTTATGACATATACTAAAGTTACTTAAATCAATTTAAACTAACTTCATCACTAAAGTCTTTGGGGTTTTGGGGTTTAATTGTCATATCTAATAAATGATTAAAGTCCAGAAAAAATGCAATAAAGATAGATAATTGTCAATTAAGTAAATTTATAAAAATATTATTCAACTTACTATTTTTTTTGTTCTTTTTTTTTTACCGATATTGAATTCAAATTTTGTAAATTAATATTATTTATTAAGTCATTATATTTAACAATATTTATATTTTAAATAATTTCGTCCAGATTTATTCAAAAAGAACTAATTTTTAAATATTAACACGATAACTAAAAATGTAAAATTTTCAAAATAAATTAATCAAGTTTATAATTAAAATAACTAAATTTCAATAGAAAGTGGAAGAAAGTAAAGAACAAATTTGTAACATTTCTACCAAAATTTTTCTCCATAAATAAAAATCTCAAAAATTTCAATTAAAATATTAAATTCTTTCAATAACTATCTTATATTTCAATTAGCAACGTTTTAATTTGATTATGTATTTCTAAAATTTTTTATTTTATTTATTCTCAAATCTCTTAAAACCATCCATCAGTTGCTATCTACCATCATAATCTTCTTATGTTTCATCTTAGGAGTGATAAGTTGCCTTTTTGACATGTGAAAATATCTTTAGTCTTACCTCTTTTATCTATATCTTTATCTTGCACCATATGGTGTTTCAAAGTTATGTATGTTTTCTTAGAATTGATTCAGCAGTTTCTCTGAGCATCCTTGGTGGTTAGATGTAAAAGTTGCGATTCAATAGCTGCAGTAAGTTGTGTCATTGCTCTGTATATTTAGCGACATGCAGCGGAAGCAGGGCAAGAGGCTCGGATTTCAATAGCGGAGGCTGGATTGAAGGTGGCAACTGTATAGAGGAACACGAATGTCTCTACTCTAACAAGGACATCTTATAAGCATCCATAAGCATGGAATGAGTGGCGATTGAGACAAAAATAAATATCATATTATAAATGTATTATGAGGTCTTATTATTCTCAATAGCTTTTAGTTTTTTTTAATATTATAAGAGCCTTTAATAAAAATCAGGCTGAGGGTTCTTATAATTATAATATATTTGATAAAAATAAAGTTTAATTTTAACAATCACATTTACATAAATATTTAAAAAATAATCTTTAATTAAATATCTGTTCTGACCAAGATCACCCCCCTCACTTTATTGTAATTTTTTTCATAGACTTTTATTTTTTACTCAAAATAATTTCTTGACCTGCGGGCTTCTATTCCATTTATAAATATTTTTTCATATAATAACATTCCTGTTGATTTTTATTAGTAATAATAAGATTTTCATTGACAGATAATAATATTATATAAAATTTTCTTAAAACTTAAATCACTTCCATTCGACTAGATATTAAGAATAAATAAAATAATTTTCCCAATAATATTTATTCTCTTCATTTCTTTATAAATACTTTTAATATTATTTTTACTTTATTTAGTTTATTATCAATATAATCTTTTTTTTAATGTATTGGAAATGTTCAAGACAATTTCTTATATTTAATTACCATTAGAATACATTAAAAAAAAATAAGATTATATTGATAGTAAGCTTAATAAAGTAAAAATAATATTAAAAGTATTTATAAAGAAATGAAGAGAAGAATTTTATTTTATAATTCTTAATATCTAGTCGAATGGGTTTCGGACCTACTGTCCATATGGTTGGTCGACTGACCAATTCTCATAGGGTTAAGGTTCGAAACCCAGGGTTCGCTGATATTTGTACCTGGTAAAAAGTACGGAATATCCCAGGGTTCTGTAGTATCTGTACCTGGTAAAAAGCATGGGATACTCGTCCGGAGCTGGTATGACGTTAAATGGCAGCACATGACCCGGCTTGGAAATCTGGAGTAGCTACATGGAAGAAAGGACACGTGTTTGGACTACGGTCGAGTTTGGTAGTGACTACACCTGATGCTTCCAGAGGGGAGGTCGGGAGAAAGATTACCTTCAGTATTATTTCCCCTTAATATTAATTTCCTAATAACTTTTCTATCTCTCTATCTAGTCGAATGGAAGTGATTTAAGTTACAAGAAAATTTTATATAATATAATTATCTGTCAATAAAAATATTATTAATACTAATAAAAGTCAAAAGGAATGTTATTATAATTATTTCACTATGGGACTATGCTTTCAAAAAGGTCGACAACCTTAGTGAGACATATGATAAAATATTTATAAAAGTAATATGAGCCCGCAGGTCAAGAAATTTATTTTTAGTAAAAAATAAGTTTATGAAAAAATACAATAAAGTGAGGGGGGTAAGAGGGGGAGGAAGAGGTAGGAAAGGGGGTCTTGGTCAGAAAAATATCAACCTAAAATATATTTTCCCTCTTAAAACTCATACAAATTCAAAAATAACTCCTTTTATGTTTAAAGAAAGTATAGTTTAAATATGTAACTATCTCAATCTTCAACATCAGGATCGGATTATTAACTTAAGATAATCTATTTATTATAAAAATATATTTATATAATATATACAATTCATTTTTTTGAATTCCTAAAAATTATCATTTTAAGAATTAATTTCCTTAAACTGAGCTAAAACTCAAAATTTACTTCTATCTTATAAACCTACTATTATTTCATATCTTCCAAATTATTATTGGCATGACGATTATAATTATTTATTTATACACAATTTAAGTACTCTATAGATATTTATTCATTAGAGATTTGCCAAGTTAAGAAAATATACATTTTATAAACCAACAATCTACACTTTTTAACAAAGTGGGTACGCTTGGAGGATTTTAATTAATCATGTATTATTTATGATAAACTGAATTAACTAATTAAAAGTATAATTTTTTAATGATTAAAAAGTTTGTTAAAAATACACAAAATTCAAGTATATTAACTAGGCTTTAATTTCTAAACAGCCATAAAATTGAATTTTAATTATTGGAAACAATTGCCTAAATTAGGATTGTAACAATATTGTTTGAACTTATAGCAACAGAGTTTTATATTTTTTGACTAACATTAATACTACTTTTATATCATTTAATAATCATACTTACTGTCGCTAATGGGTTAACACTCGAAAGTATTTATCCCCTTTCTCTGTGAATTTAAAAGTGAACACTCCGTGACATCATTTTACGGTAGTAAGTTACTCAAATTTTGTTAAGCAAGTGCACATATGAAAGTAGTAAATGGATTGAAGATCAAAGCAGGATAAAATTATTTCCAAATTTTGCTGATTCAGTTGTTTGTAAATACCGCAAGATTACTCAAGATCACTTTTTATTTGTATTGTCGAAAATGTGTGGTATCTTCTCTGGCAATACGTACATGCTAATGCGCTTTTGTCTTTACTTGTAGGTTGGCATTACTCTTTCTCAAAACCTACTGAGTACATTTAAAGTGGTAGCGCAAATGTTATTAACTAAATTTTAGGCTTAATACTTATTTCTTAAACACAAACTCTGAATTACCTGTGGTTATGGAACTTCTTGTGATCACTCGAGCCTGAGACAGTGAGCATGCTTACCTCCTAACAGCATCAGCTCTTAGTCTTCTTTCTACGAAGAAATCTTCGGCGAGCTCTTTGCTGCTAAAATGAGAAAGCAAAAGAATTTGATGAGGCATGGGAGAATTAGAGTTAAAAAATAAGAGGCCGATGAATCAATTTCGGCTTTCATAAAAAGGACTAAATTATCAGAGGAAGTGTAATGGTGCAAACAACAAATTGCAGAGGCCTGTGTAAAACATCTAAAACAAACAAAGGATAAAGTGGAAAGCGGCTTAGATACGCAAATAACACAGCTAATATTAAGTAATGTTGTCAATGGACCAATCCCCAAAGAATAAAAAATTTACAACGAAGTTTTTGTTAATGAGAGTGGATTGGATAAATAAAAAAATACTTCATTATCTTTGCTCTTTGGACACGTCTGTGTAGGACATTCCACCTCCCTTTATTTTTCCAAAGAGGATTTTAATGGTGCCCATTGTGGGTTCTAACATAATATTCCCCCCCCTTATTTCTTTTGCAAAATCAGAATTAAAATAAATGATAGAAAATCAAAAAATGAAGTGAATGGCAACTTGAGTGGATCTGAAGACTTTGATAAAAGCCTTGAGATAGCAGCTTGCAATCAACGAACGAATATATCTCCTACAAGTCTAACTCAAGTTGCATTATCATGTGTTATAGAAGAAACTCGATCTAATGTCTTTTGCGTTGATCTCTCGAAAAAACTCTTACACAGCAATGTTTATGAGTAAATCAAGAAACTCAAAAAGTAATACTTCCACTGGCTATTCAAGCTCAAAGGAGCAAAATCAAGCATGCATAATTGATTCAATAAACATAAGAAGCATAAAGCCAAGAACTGGCTTTAGTATATAATATTATTATATTTTTTGGCTTAATAAATAAAAGAAACCTTATAATATGTATGATGAATAGCAAAATAATTCTAAATTGTTATTATATTATTTAAATGCAGAAATGTAAAGAAAAATTTGCATATTGATACTTGAAGAGTAGCATGAGCATCACAATAAGCTGTCCTCCTGCTAGTCCGACCATTACCATAATGAACAGCGCCGAACAAGATGCTACTCTCGGTATATTGATTGATCTAAGTAAACATGAGAGCTAACCCTGACTGCTGCAGTAATATCATAAGCCTCCGGTTATTTATGCTAGCAACCTCGCAATTTTAGGTTACAAACACCCAATAATTCTATCACATGCTTCGAATGTCTAGCTCTAGCTTTAATGTAGCAAACGAATGCGGTCTCCATTTTGATATAAAATGTGTTCATGGAGATAAGTCCCTCACTAAATTTGAATTAATTAATGCAGAGTACATCATCCTCAGGCGTCTATATACTTGCTCTAATATAATAATTTTATTTTATTAACAATTGTATTTTTCAGAATTAAATTTGAGAAGTTGAATTAAGGTTACTCACAGAGTCCCCCTAGTTTTAAAATTGTAACATCCAAGCAATACAGTAATTTATTCGTATTAATTATAATTTTTCGCATTTTTATATTCATTTTATAGTATGGGGGAAATTTCATCACCTTCTAGTAATAAATTCCCTAAATCAGAAGGGGCATAGTTTTGAAATTAAGAAATAGCATCTAATCGTATTTTCTCAAATTTAATTCTGAATTATACAATTGTTAATAAAATAAAATTATTATATTAGAGCAAGTATATAGACGCCTGAGGATGATGTACTCTGCATTAATGTAATTCAAATTTAGTGAGGGACTTATCTCCATGAACACATTTTATATCAAAATGGAGACCGCATTCGTTTGCTACATTAAAGCTAGAGCTAGACATTCGAAGCATGTGATAGAATTATTGGGTGTTTGTAACCTAAAATTGCGAGGTTGCTAGCATAAATAACCGGAGGCTTATGATATCACTGCTGCAGTCAGGGTTAGCTCTCATGTTTATTTCGATCAATCAATATACCGAGAGTAGCATCTTGTTCGGCGCTGAACAGTATGGTAATGAGTAAATCTTGTATGAATTACCAGATTGTAAATAATAATCAATAATTTATGAACGCTATTTTAATCTTAATACTTTTTAAATATATTAAAATGGCACGTATCTCAAAATCAATGAAATTTCGAGATACGTGCTAAATAAATCAAATTAATCAACTAATTTTTAAATCACAATATAAAAATGAAATTTAATTTATAAATATTTTAAGTTCATGTTTCAAACTCTATTAACTTAATCATTTAATCAAAATAATTAATAATTTAAACCTTAATATTTAAAAATAATCTACATAATTTATGTCAAAAGTATTATCACTATTTAATTACGTAATTATAATTAAATGAACTTAAAATATTTATAAATTAAATTACATTTTTATATTGTGATTTAATTATTAGTTGATTAATTTGCTTTATTTGGCACGTATCTCGAAATTTCATTGATTTTGAGATACGTGCCATTTTAATATATTTATATAGAATTAAGATTAAAATAGCGTGCATAAATTATTGATTATTATTTACAATCTGGTAATTCATACAAGATTTCTCAATGGTCGACTAGCAGGAGGACAGCTTATTGTGATGCTCATGCTACTCTTCAAATATCAATATGCAAATTTTTCTTTACATTTCTGCATTTAAATAATATAATAAAAATTTAGAATTATTTTGCTATTCATCATATAATAAATAAATTCTAGAGTTAATAATTAAATTAAACAATTTCTAATGTCTGTTTATTAAATTTAAATGAAAATTTAATATTCTTTTATTAGTACTTGTATTTATTTTTCTTTCACCGATTTTTGCAATCTTTTATGAAACTAATCTATCAATAACAATATTCAAAATGATTTAATATTAAAATATACTTTTTGTTTCTCGTGATTCAGGATTCAAATAAAAAAAGATTTATAAAAATCTTTTTAATTAATATAATTTAAATGAAATTAGGATATTTCATACTTCTTGATATTTAATAATAATGAATTTTTTACTGATCAATATACTTATTTCAATTTTAAAAACTCTTTTTGGAGTTATATAAATCTATCAAAATTTTTATTAACTTTAAGGATTTTTAAATACTAAACTTAAGCGTAAAATTTATATTTTTTCTATATTATAATGAATTTATCAAAAATAGAATTAGTTTTATTTGTTATATAAATTTTAAATTTAGTTGAATATATTCACAAAAATCCTCAAAGCGTCACCATTTTTGAATAAAAGTGGTGATGTTTTTTAAAAGAAAATCTTAATATTTAAACTTAATGGCTTTAAGTTGTTCAATGCTTTAAAAGTAAGAATAAGTTAAAAGAAATTGAAATTATTTAAAACATCAAGCCTATGATAAACTATATTTAAATGTGTTATAAAATAAAATATCCAAAATCCCTAAAATATTCCAGCAATATTCATTAAATTTACTTCATTTTTATTAAATTTATAAGATTCACTCGTATTTTTATTGTCTATGATGATCTCAGCAATTTTCCTAGATTAGGCATATTAATAGAAAAGATAGGCTTTGGTTAAGTAAGATAGTTTCAGGCATCTCGCCAATTATCAAAAGTAATTTAAATATTTTTAATAAAAACTAAAAATTTTATCTGAAAATCAAACAATATTATACGACCTTTAATACGACTGATTGTAACTTATAAAAAAACATAATAAAAGGAAACTGCTTGATAATATATTAATTAATTCATAAATTTTTAATAGTTTTTTATGATTAATTAACAAAGGAGACAAATAAAAATAGAGGGATCATTGGTATTTGCATATCAAAACATAAAAAAATATGATATACTGAGCAGATTATCAGCAGGAAAGTGCTGGATGCTTAAATTAAAGGATTTCATTATACAATACATTGAGGATTTTGAGAAGGTGTTAGAGGTATTAATCATGTGAAAACCACAATATTGCTAGAAAAGTCAAATATTTATTTAAATTCAGCATAATTTATGTATTAAAAATCTAAATGTAACCAATTACTTGTAATGAAGGCGATAAAATCAACATTAATCAAAGGAGCCCATTTAAATACATAAAGTTAATACATAAACTGTTATAATTAGTGAAATACAAGTTTACTAATATTTTAAGTGCATATTTTCTTTTGTTTTATAGACTCTATAGATCTTATAAATTTAAAATTATATTTTATTTATACATTTAAAGGTAAAAGAGTGGAGCACTCATAAAATGAGCAGTTTTCTCTTTTTGATGGTGAAAATGATGTTTATATGATTGCTGCTGCACATATTGAGATTTACTCATTCAGTCGCTATGGTTGGCCGTTCTACAGGAACACACTGGCACTTTTAGCTGGTGTCACCACTGTACCTGACTCAACTGCAACTAAAAATGAAATGCGTCAGTAAAATAGTTAAAATAAAAGATTTATTACCTTGCCAAATTTAATAATATTGGTACACATTTTATAATGACATTAAAGGTATTAATGATTACCTTGAGTTTGAGTTATTATTTATTAGATATAACATTTTATTATTAATTTCTAATTTTAATTTCTCAATAATCTATTATCTAATTTAAAATTCTATTTTATACATAAAAAATTATGAATATATATATATATATATAAAG
The DNA here is from genome assembly GCA_000711775.1 of Oxytricha trifallax. Classification (NCBI taxonomy): domain Eukaryota; phylum Ciliophora; class Spirotrichea; order Sporadotrichida; family Oxytrichidae; genus Oxytricha; species Oxytricha trifallax. The sequence continues at coordinate 24,818 of ARYC01003752.1, forward strand.
ATATATCAAAAAATGAAAATCATTGAAAAATTCACATCATATTCGATATTTTAAAATATTTTTGCATGGAATTAGCAGCCTTTTTCATTGATTAAACTCCAGTTAAGCTTAATAAATATAGAAGTATCTGTTAAACTAATATGAATTAATAAAATAATAATAATAATAATAATAATTAATCCACACGGGGGCTCAGAGGCCCCCGGATATGTTAGTGTTAATTCACTATATAAGTGTCAAGCCCTTTATAATAAAATATTTCTGTTTAACTAGCGTAAACTGATTCTTAATCTTCTTCTTTTTTTTCTTTTTTTGTCTAGTCTTCTTCTTTATTTATTTCCTCTTCTGCCTCCATTTTTCCTTTCATCTTTGAATTATGATTACGTTGTCAGTTTTTTATTTAAATTAATGATCAAGGTTTTAGGGTCTTATAGCAAAGTAAATCTCTTTCTGTGCAACGTCACCCTTAAGTCTTGAGGTGATGAGTTAAACTAGGTAACTCTTTAGGAAGTGTTCATGCTTTTGGAGGCACTTAAAGTTGACTAGAACTCTGTTTTTATGAGGACGTTCTCTGCATTTACTAACACGCAGCTCTTTTCATTAATTTTTACAGGTTTCAAAAGGATTAGTGTGGTCTGTTTGAACATATTAACAGTGGTTTTATCAGCGGCAAGCTGCTATTCAATTTATTCATTGCTATTGCTCAGTGATTAATTTGTGAGTGACCCCATTTTCTTAATTAATTCTGAGAATTTACTTAACATCTCATATTGCACTGAGATAATATATTATTCTTAAATAATATTAAAAATTCATTATAAAATTTAATATAAACTTGAAATTTAAAAATAATAAAAGAGACAAATTTTGTTTCGTGCTTAATCCCAAACATACACGTTTGAAATTCTTGTGTTTAATCTCTTTTGTAGTTCTGCTATAGTTAGCATTTAGATTTGATTTGGGGGTTACAAGTAAGTAAATTGACATAATTAGAAATACAGAATTATGAGTCCAAATATTAACTGTCATGATTTTCAGCGTAGATAAATATTTTTAATGAACATTTTAGAAATTTGAAAAAGCTTAAATGTACAATTGTTTATTGTACACAAAAACCCTGTATAAATTGCCCTATAAAATGTAGAAAATGTAAATGTACGATTGCTAAAATTGTACACGAAATGTACAGGAAAGACCCAAACAGCATGCGATGTACAATAGACAATTTGGGTTTTAAAATTTTTTATTATTGTACACTGAGATAAAAAGGTGAAGTGAATAAATAATTAATAATTAAGAAATTAAAACTAAATCTAAAAATTGAATAATTAAAATAAGGGAATTTCTCTACAACTTAAAGAGATATTCAGATTCCACAAAAAACAAAATCATAATTATGGAGGGGTCCGTTGATGACAAATACAATCTCAGATATTTCTTATAGTTTTCTCTCACTTTCATTATATCAGATAAGCGTTTTAAAAGAGTTGAAAAGGATATACTATCTGTTAACTCGCATTAAACCATATCGCAGAATTTCGAGACACCACAGATGAAAAATAGTACACAAGCATTCACGTAAAGGATAGCTAACCAGGACTCAGCAAAATACATTTACATCAGATAGGTATAGGGCAAAACATGCGATAGACAAACTAAAACTAGTCTCAAAGAGCATCGACTTTGTACAGTGCAAGAGCATATTTACGAACTACAAATCAATAGTGCTAATCCGCGGAAATCAAGATAAATTCGATCACTTTATTGGACACAGAGTAAATCTATGTGAATATCTCTGTTGGAGGAAAAACAAGGAAGCTCGGCTCACAAAAGAGGAAATAGTAAGCGAGCAGCGCTTGATGGAGAATTCATGATGCTAAGGATTACTACGAAGATTTCATTGGAAAATATTAATAATCTTGTCCAACGCAAAAAAACACATCTTAATTATTTAGACCGGGTAAATCTAAATGGTGCAAATGAGCAAGATTGACTTATTACAGAGCTTTTTGGAAGATGTAAGAATGGCTGGGCAAGTTGAAACTGAATCAAAACCCCTAAACCCCTTAATGAGGTATATAAGTGCTTTGATTTGTAGATAGTTGGGGTCTTATTGGGGTTAGTAGAGAAAACGCAGGTTTTATGTGAATTAAATGAATATTTAATGAGTATTAGTGCACTTAATTCAAACGAATTTATTTGCTTGTCTTTGTTATATCTCTGGAATCTTGCTCCCTTAAGTGGCACAAGTATTTCATCCAATGTTTACCTTGGATAGGAGGAAGCACTGATCATTATCATCTCAACTATCTTTTTTATTTCCTTTCATACAATTTCTTACTTAATATGCTTCTAAGCTTAACAGATTGATTATTTCTCAAACTTTGTACCAAAGTAAGCCATACTTTCCATATCACTCTCTAAAATAATAGCTCAAATAGCCCATACATCCAACTAAACAGAGCCATTAATCCATTTCTCTCTAATTGGGAAGTATCCAGGTGTCCCAAGAACCTTTGCTAAAGTTACTATCTCTTATCTTAATGCTCTATTGAAATCTATAACAACTACTTCTAAAGGGCAGAGGTTTATCATAAAATTTTCTGGCTTAAAATCTCTATGAACATATCCAAGTTAATGCAACTCCTTGACACCCTATACCATATCTGATAGTATATCATTCAAATAAACTGGGTATCTGTTATGATTCAGATAATCTCTCAGAGTCATTTAATATTTCTTAAGCCTTAATGCGATATAACCGTAGCTTAAAATGACACAATTTAGCCTAAGCAAGTTCTTGCAATCTCTTCTCTAAGCATCTCTAAGAATCATGTATTCGTTAGCAAACTCATTTTGGTACAGCTCAATCTTAAGTAGAGAGCTCTAAGGATACACCTTGTATGCATAATCATCAATTACAATAAATTTTGGTTTTGCAGGAACGCTTATTTGCAAATAGTTATCAATACAACTGCTAATATCAATTGCATTTAATGAAAGTATGTTCAGAGCTTTGGCTTAGAAGCATGCTAATATAGTCCGTAAATTTAATTTGGAATTCCATATTAATCACAGTCACTATATTAATAATTTAATTAAAGCTTAATAATTTATTAAAACTTAAATTTAATTCGCATTGTATTTAAAACTCAATCTCTCTTTGTGTGAAGTTCTCTCTTAGTCCTTATCATAATCACAGCCTACAATAATATTTTTCCCTAATCCCATGAAACCTTCATAGATGTCAACATTCTGACATTAGCGTCAACATTCAGACATTTTTGACTTATTTTATTTTTGTGATTTTTTTGTGATAAATGGCTATAATGGAGCTTTTTCTGTGATTAATCACAAAAATAGTTTTTAAAACTTTGGATAATCACAGTAAGAATTCCATCTCTGGAACTTAGAAAACTCTTACTTTTACTTCCTATTTATATTAAACTTGCTATTATAATATCAAAATTTCTAAGTTCCAGAGATGGAATTCTTACTGTGATTATCCAAAGTTTTAAAAACTATTTTTGTGATTAATCACAGAAAAAGCTCCATTATAGCCATTTATCACAAAAAAATCACAAAAATAAAATAAGTCAAAAATGTCTGAATGTTGACGCTAATGTCAGAATGTTGACATCTATGAAGGTTTCATGGGATTAGGGAAAAATATTATTGTAGGCTGTGATTATGATAAGGACTAAGAGAGAACTTCACACAAAGAGAGATTGAGTTTTAAATACAATGCGAATTAAATTTAAGTTTTAATAAATTATTAAGCTTTAATTAAATTATTAATATAGTGACTGTGATTAATATGGAATTCCAAATTAAATTTACGGAGTGTTGCCTACCGGCTGATTCATCAATTCATGCAGCTTCTATCTCTTGAGTCTCTCCTGTTAATTTCTTTATGACTCAATAGTATTTGACTTTCTCTTGGCAGGTACAAGCTTTTAAGTTTCTTTATCTTGAATCAAGAACTCGCATAAGTGATGCTTTTAAATATGTTTCTTCACTTTTGCTGAATGGGTATAGGACTTCAAACAAGTTGTGCATTAATAACTGCCATCGACTTTATCATGCTTGAAATAGATCTTAGCTCTACCAGAGTGTATTTCTTTGATGTGCCTCTTCAAGCTAGAATCAGCTGAGAAAAAATTCTAACATTCATTAAATTAAAATGCTTAACCTTTTCTACTGGGAGCTGTTCTTTTAACTCCTCAACATCTTCGATTAGCGTTTAAATACCCATCTCTGCTCTCTGCTTCCTAATATTTATATCTAGAACAAACACCTCTGATTCAAACTCAAGAGCTTTAAGCTCTGGCTCCTTTTCAATGTAGATGATCTCAGGCTTCTTAGTTTAGCCAAAGTTTAGCTAAGATTATCCACTGTCAAGAGATACTGCTTTGCGATTTAAGTTAGCCGCCATGTTTAAATTCAAATTTAAATTTCTATTATTAATAAGTGAAAACCTCACTAACTATACTAACTTTGTATAGGAGCTGGGACTGCAACAAAAATGGTTGATTCCTAGGTGTTAGACATCATATTATACTTAGTTTATAACTATAAATTTTCTAATTGGTACCAACTTAGAAAAAATTCAGGTTGGTACTGGTACTTACCAATTAGGTTTTGAACCATTTTGGAACTTTTCCATTAAAATATCATTAGATTAAAACTAGGTACTAATTAAGTTTTGGTACTATTAAATTGGTACCAATTAAATTAAACGGAATTGGTACCAGTACTAATTAAATTTAAACAAATTTAGTATTGATTTAATGGAACTAAATTGATATAAATGTAGCTCCATCTCTGAAGTTTGTTACAGCTTCTGCCAGCTTTCTCCACGTATCCTTACCAGGTTGAACTCCTATAAGATGCCCATATTTAATACTAAGATTTTTAATAGTAGGATCCAGAACTCTATAAATTAAAATTTGAAATTCAATAAGAAGAGAAGGAACAAGGATGGAATCTATAAGTACTGCAATGAAGATGGTTGAAGCTTAAGAGATGATCTCAAGGTTTAGAAGCAAGGAAGATCTCTATCGATACCTCACTCAGCATGGTAAGCATATGACATATACTTAACCACATACTCTAGTGGGTTTATTCCTTCCAACGATGGAAGGTACCTAAATTTCATTCCTAAAAGCTATTCTCTGTGATGAGAAGAAAGCCTTCAAAAACAATGAAATAAAATTGATAGATATACCAAACTACCCAGAGATTCAGTCACTAATCTCTACGAGGATGCGATGAATGATGAAGAGTTGGTAGTGTATCTTCCTACCAAGAAACAAGTCTTTAACAAACTTCCAGAAAGGAGCT
>ARYC01003753.1:0-51600 GCA_000711775.1 Oxytricha trifallax
AAAAAAGAAAGAAAAGCATTACATTTATGTGAAAAGTGCGAGAAGAACTTCACTTATAAATCTGCTCTTAAGCGTCATATCTTAGAGCAGCTTCTAACAAGCCAAAGCTCTATCTTAAGCATGATAGATGGAAAATATTTTTGCCCTTATTGCAATAAGTAATACAATCATTCAATAGATCTAAAAGTTCATCTATAAAACCATCATGGTAAGAAGTTTGAAGTAATAGATCAAGAGACTGGTGAGGTCTTCCTTTAAAAAAGAAAGCAAAGAGACTCTTTAGAAACTTTGGAACAAAGAGTAAAGAAAGACTTATTAAAGCAGTAAGAAACCTCCCAGTCTCAGAGATAGTAAAATCACTCTTAAGTTGCATGCACTTAAACTTCCAATATTGAATATAATTGACCTTAAAGAGTGTAAAGAAAGTTATTTTATCCTTGAGGATAAATTTGAAGAAGAAAGTCATAACAGATAAGTAGTTCGCATACAAGATATATCCGTTCAACTACTTCATATGCGATGACAAGTATCAAATGGAATTCGTAAATGAATACTAAGCACTTACAAAGTCAAGAGATAGATAGTGCGGATTTATAATAAAGCTCGATGATATTCTGCTTGCTCAAGATTATGTAGCTTTTCGTCTTCCTCTATACTAAATGACATTAAGAGACTACATTTAAGATTAAAGGATACCAAAGTAGTTACCTCTTATTCTTCCAAATGTTTGCAAAGGCATTGAGGAGCTGCACACTCTTGGTTATGTTCATAGAGATTTGAAGCTTGAGAATATAATGCTTGACTTTTCACCTCTCAGAGTAGTAATTATAGATTTCAATAGATCATAGAGAGTTGAAGCTTCAGGACTTGGCAACGTATATGGTACTCCTGGATACTTTCCAGAGAGAGAGGACTGGAGAGATGGTGATATTAAGTGGGATATATGGGCTATAGCAGCAATAATTTGTGAATGCGATATGCAAGAAATGATTACTATAGCTGCAAAAGAGAGAAAGATTCAAAAAAGAGAATACAGCAATATCTAGACTATAATAAGATAAAAGGTAGAATGAAAGATATGGCTGAGTAGATAATTATTAAACCTAATCACAGAGCTGACCATACAATAGACTAAATTGTAAGTTGGATAGGAGAAATAAATTTTAGAAAGCTGCCTCATGATGCCAAAGTACTGTTTGAGTGAATAATTAAAAAAAAGAAAACACTTGCATTACACACTAATTTACATTACATTATAACCCTAAACCCCAACATAAACCCTTCAAAACCCTAATAAAAGTATGCACTAATAGTCTTCTTTTATCAATCAAAAACTCAATCAAACTACTGAAAGGGTTTTGGGGTTTTGATTACAGATAAAACTGGAGCTTTCTAAAAGAACTAGGTGTGATTAATGGGCAGACAAGTAAGTGGAAGTTTCGCTTAAACATCAAGTGATGTAGATGTACTTAAGGCTGTTCAATAAAACATCACTGATCTCTACATATACAGTAACCTAGTAGGACATTATAAAAATGATGTATCTGTTAATTGAGATCTTTCAGCTCTTCTAGTTAATCAAGGTGTTTTCTATCACGGTGGTTATCTCTCACGTATTGAGACCCCATTGACAAGTGACCCAGTCTTTCTATCAATTACGATTATTGCTTTAGTGTTTATGATGGTATCTACGACAGCTAAATTTTAATAATTGCCTCAAGAATCATTAGCCACATTTCAAGTTGCAAAGTAACAATTCCAGCTTTCATCTCAATCTACATTTATACTTCATTTAATTCAGTAATATCAGCAATAGGTGGGATTTTACTAAATCTCTTGGAGAATATCAAGGATATTATAGTTAAGACGATGATTGCAAGATTACCAAATTTTGATCATAAATACAAGTCTAGTCAGCTTGCGGATATAGAAAACGGCTTTTAGTTCCAGAGGAACCATTAGGAGAAATCTAATCTCTTAGCATGCAGACGAAATTGAAACCACTCAAAACCCCAAAACCCCTCAGTGAAGATTATAAGTGCTTTGATTTGTAGAATTTGTTAGGGGTTGGGATTATTAATTAAATTCGAGACAAATTAAAAGCTTTTGGGGTCTATTTATGATGAAGAGTATATTGATTTAGTGTTTAAACTGTGATATGGATGTGATATATACAGCGAATAAGTCAAACTAGTACTGAACTAAAAGTTTATTGCACTGCTCTTAAAGCGAAGTCCATCAACTGTTTGTTCTCTGCTTAAAAGCTGTGTAATTAAAGCAATAATAGTTGAATTCTTGGCCTAAGTCAAAGTTCTTATAGAAGCATAATGACTATCTTATTAATGGGAAACTTTGAATTATTGGGCTCACTTCTCTCTCGATCAAAGAGCTACTATGTTTCACTGTCAATTCCCAGTTCCCTGAGTTGACGATCTCTGCATAGTCTATTGCTAACATTTATAAACGAAATGGTATATCTTACAAAGGTGTGAATCGTATCAAGAGAGTGATTGATTTCACTCTGCCATTTTACAACAATAACCTAAATTATATTTATAATTAAATGCAGAGAGCCTAATAGAATAATATTAAGTTTATACATGCTGACGAGGCTGTGTTTACCTTCAACACTTTCAACTAGAAGTCTTGGTACAAGAGGCATAGTAATATAGAAGTAAATGACTAGAAAATCAAGGTATAAACGATGGCAATTCTTGGAGGAATTAGTGAGGATACTGGTTTAGAAACCTATGTTATTCCTCCTCGCTCAATTAAGACAGAGCAATATATTAAGTTCTTAGAACAGTTGAGAGAGAAGAACCCTGAATAAGAGATTATACTGTTTGTTGATAATCTTTCTGTTGATAAGACTAAAGAAACAAGAGAGAGAGTTATGAACATATTAGAATAACACTAGTGTTCAACGTACCTGACAGTCCATAGTTTAATTGAATTCAGTTCTATTGGGGTATATTAAAAGGTCATTACAAGAAACTGCTGCTATGATGCATGATCTACCAATCGATACAGTAGACTTTATTAAAAGCTCAACGAAGAGAGTAGATAATTAATTAGCTTAAAAGTGTGCTAAAGAAGGGAGAGTGAATGTAAATAAATAAGTTTTTTAGTTAAGTTTATGAATATATAAGTCACATTTAAAATTCTTTAGAGAGAGCTGGCTTCTCTTTCTTTTCTTCCTTTAATGCTTGCTTGGGCCTATGTTTCTTCTCTTGCTGCCAGCTCCAGATCTATGTTCATTGACTCTAGAGGCTAAATATTTGAATAAAGTCTCTTACTAACTTCATACTTTGTCTGCAACTTTCGCTCTTTGTGAAGCTTGCTTTATTCCTTCATCAAGAAGATGCCAGTACCAGATTTTTCTAAAGAGTTAAGCTAAAAATATTACTTGAAATATAAGGGTGCTCCTGCAGCTCTGATAGCTAGCTCTCACTTATCTTGATGCCTTGTTTGCTCTTGTCTTCTGGAGAGATGCCTTACCTTTTTTTATGAGATTATAGAATAATTTCTTTCAAGTAATCACATTTGATTATTGTAAGTATACCAAAGAAATAATTTCTTTCAGGTAGTTTATTTCACAACTACTTTTTAGTAGACAGGTACTGCGAAACCTCTGGGTCATTAATAGCGTTGTCGTATAGGTTAGTCACTGAAATTTCTGGATTGTTAGGAATCTCTGCAAACTTTACATCCTAAGTTTTCAATGCTTTCTTCTCTTCGCAGAGTATAGCTCTTAGAATTGAAATTTTAGTACCTTCCATCGTTGGCAAGAACAAACCAACTACATATTTAAGATTAGCTACTATGAGCTCATTACCTTGCTGCACCAGGTAGCGATGCAAATTATCATTGCTTCTAAATCTTTGAATCAATTCTTGTGCTTGCACTCTTTTCATTGCATTATTCATTGACTCCATCTTGTTTACAGATCTAAGAAATGATATTCAAATTTATATTTATTGATTCCAATTATATACCTCTGTACAACTTACTGTTAAATATGGGCATCCTATAGGAGGTCAACCTCTAAGAAGGATATGGAGAAGGTTTTGAGAACTGGTTTCAAACTTGAGAGATTGATATCAATTTTACTGTTATAGTTACATATTTTTAATTTAAATTGGTATGTATTTAATTAGGAGCAGCTCCTAAAATGCTAGTACTTAATTAGGAACTTAAATTAATGCTAGTACTTAATAAGGAGCACCCTACTTTTAATCATAATATCACAAAATACCTCCTAAACCTGTACGTACTTAATTAGGTGCACCTCCTTAATCGGTATGTGCTGTAAGCAACTTATTATTGATAGTAAAAATAGTTACTTACTCAGTCAGATCTAAAGCTGGATCGTCTATTACCACTCGTTTTCATTCGCTAATACTTTAAAATCTTCCTTTGAAACCCTTAGGCTTGTATAGCTCTTATATTAGCTCTGAGATTTAGAGGCTGTTTTATAATTTTAAATTCAAATTTAAAAATGAGCGCTAACATTATGAGAAAAACAACAGCACTTCCATCAAACTAAATGAGACTTACCTTTGGCAGCAATATAAAGTGTGATAGCTGTGAGATGAAGTCTTATAAAGAACTACCAGAGCTATCACTTGAGTTTTTTGTTATTAAAACTGAAGTGTGTGGGAGACAGAGAGGAGGAGAAAGGCAATAATGATTTTCCTATGCAAACTGAAGATGTTGAAGTGTATTTTTATGAGGTATGTGAGAGAGATTTCGCTCATAAATCTAGCTGGTACAGACATATGTAGGAGCAAAAAGAAGCTAAACCCAAAGTATACTTAAAGCACGATTAAATTGATGGAAAGTATGATTGCTTTGAGTGTCAAAAGCAATACTCTCATACAAGAAACTTAAAGAAACATCTTTAAATAGCTCACAAAAAAATATAGAAGTTGAAAAGCATGAAGTAGAGCTGAAGATTCTCAACAAAAGAAAAGCTAGGGAATATTCTAAGGAAGTGGTGACTGAATAAGCTAGAGAGTTAGAGTGTGTTAGGAAGGCACGCAACCAACTGACATCGGAAATAACAAAAATAATGATAAAAATTCAATATAAAAAGATTCCTGTTCTTGCCTAAATTGACTTAGACACTTCCCTATAAAGCTACCTTATTTTAGAAGACTCCTTTTATAATAAAGCTATCAATTATCATCAATACGCATACAAGGTCTATCCTTTCAACTATATCTTAAGTGATGATAAATATTAGATGGAGTTTACTTATGAGTATCAAGTATCACTCAAGCAAATTTTAAAGAGTGTAGTTACTTAATAAAGCTAGATACTGCTCTCCTTGCCAATAATCCTTTTGCTTTCAGACCTCCTCTCTATGAAATGACACTCAGAGATTTCATAATTGATCAAAGAATTCATAAGTAGCTTGCTTTAATAACAACACAAACAATACAAGGTATAAAAGAACTACACAAATTAGGCTTTGTTCACAGAGATTTGAAGCCTTAGAATATTATTATAAACTTCTCTCCTGTAAGAGTGACAATAATAGATTTAAACAGAACTTTAAGAGGAAGTATCTAGGCAAGGAACTATTATGGGAACTCCAGGCTATAATCCAGAAGACTTTCAATGGGATGTGTGAGCTTTAGCAGCAATAATAATAGAGTCAAAACCCCAAAACCCCTTAGTGAAGTTTATAAGTGCTTTGATTAGTAGTGTAAAGTTGGGGTTTTTTAGGGTTAGTAGAGAAATTATGCCAGTTTGCAAAATGAGAAATAGAAATTAGCGATTTTTGGGGTCTTTTTAAGATGAGAAATATTTGATTTACTGCTTAAGCTAAGGTATGGTGCGAGTATAAATATAGACTAACTAAAGGCAGCGATGAATTATTGTGCGATTGCAAAGCTATTGTGCAAGAGTGCTTAGACTGTAAGGTATCACTGCTTGCTAGCTGTTTAGAATTTCAATTCTGGTTCTTGATAACATCCTGTAATAAAATAAAAGTTCGCTTAGCAGCATATTGAATATCTCTGCGATTCTAAGACTCTTAAGTATTGGGCACATTTCCCACTTGACTAGCGAGCTGTGATGTTTCATCGAAGTTTCCTGTCATGCGTATCTCATCATAGACTATCGCAAATATTAATTGAAGGAATGGTATTGCCTTCAAGACTGTCAACAGAGTGAAAAGAGTGTTTGACTTTACTCTGCCATTTTATAGTAATAATTTAAACTATATATATGATTAAATGCAGATGTCGATTGATAATAACATCAAGTTCATACACGCTGATGAAGCTGTGTTTACGTTCAACACCTTTATTATTGCTAAAGTATAATTGAATTGGGATATTTGAAAAATAAATACATAACTGTAGATATATATATTTATAACTGCCACTAATTACATTTAGTTTTAAGAGTAATTTGATTTAGAACACTTTTAATTTTAATTCAGTTATAATAATTATTTATTACCAAATCGTACAAATTGTATATTAAACTAATCTAGATTATTATTTTTTATATTAGGGCGTACTTTAAGAATCGTACTAATTGTACAGTAAACTAATTTAAAAGATAGTTTTTTTTTTAAATTACAATTGTACAGTATGAGATTAGTTGTACAAAGTGATATTATTTATATTTAAAAATCATAGAAAATTACTAAATCACCCTTAATGGCTAAATGCGTTTAATCGTCCTCATTTTTTGGGTTTCTTGTCATTCTCTTCCACAAATGTGTCATTTGCGACTGGCTCGTCATCTTGCATCAAGTCTTCGTCTCCATCTTCAATCAATCTTTACCGGAAGTAAATTGCCGCTAGACCTCGCTGAAAGTGAACTTCTCATCTCCTTTCTGCATTTCGCTTGTGAACTCGGCCTTGAGCATTCTTGTCTCAAAAGACTTTTTGTCGAGATCATTCATTTGTTCAAACGGAAGCTGGTTTGATATCGCTCTCACTTGGCACTTTTCAAACCTTAACACTAGGGTTCTGTATTTGAGATTTCTGGATACCCCTCACCTTCAAAGAATCTCTTTAATTCATCAATCTTTTCATAATCGTAAAATATATCTCTCTTGATCTCGTCCATAATAACCAGCTAAGGCTTTGATTGGGAATTGCAGGTATCTAAGCAAAACGAGCGATTCAGTATTCTTAAGTCTTCTGTGATAAAGATCTTTCTCAATTTTTTCGCAAGGGTCGTCTTGCCTGTATTGGGCTCTCCATAGAGTCATGCAACATTCACTTTATCTGGGCATTTTCTGAAAATATTTTTGTAAAGCTTGTCTGCTGCATCATAGTACTTTAAATTTTGCAGGGACTTTTCATCTAGCTGTTTTAAATGTGAGGAATAAGTGTCTGATCTTTGAAGAAAGCCAATAAGAGATTCGAGCTTGGTCTATTTTGGGGCTGGTTTAGACATAATCTTTGATTCTAAGGCTTAGTAAGTAGAGAGGTTTTTGTAATTCTCAACTATTTTACCGCACATTTCAGAGTCATCTTGATACTTCTCGTACATGCCAGCAACTGAATTGATCTACTGGGTTCTGAATAGCTGCTTAAATGTACTAGCAACCTTGTCTTGTGACTATGAACTGGTTCTAGCAGATGATTACTTACGATCTGAATTTCTAGCCAATACTTTTGGGTAATCAACGAATGCGTTGAAATTTTCTGCATCCCCGCACTAAAGCTAAGGTTTTGATACATTTGCAAATAGCTTTCTGATTTTAACTTTGCCGAACACTTAGTATTAGATATGTAGTTTGGTTAATGTCTTAAACCCCATATAATCAGACTTGCTAAAGTAATTCTTGGTAAATCCAGTCCCATCTTGTTTCTATTGAATAGTTATGTACTATTTTGCTTTCTCTTCCTCTGTGGATTAAATCAGGAGTGCGTGGCTAAATCATGTTGATGCATCAGACATAGCCTCTAATATCTTAGTATACATATCTTTTTCGTTATCAGTGTTAATCTGAAGCACAAATATATGGCGGCGCTCATTGTAATTAACAACAGCCTGTTGGCACTGGTTCTCCATTGAGCAGTAAAAATTATCTCCAATCTTCAAAGCAAGAGATTTTATGAAGAGAAATCCTTCCACTCTTTTCAATATCCATTTCATTAATATCTTAAATATAAATAATATCACTTTGTACAACTAATCTCATACTGTACAATTGTAATTAAAAAAACTATCTTTTAAATTAGTTTACTGTACAATTTGTACGATTCTTATAGTACGCCCTAATTTAAATAATAATAATCTAGATTAGTTTAATATACAATTTGTACGATTTGGTAATAAATAATTATTATAACTGAATTAAAATTAAAAGTGCACTAAATCAAATTAATCTTAAAACTAAATGTAATTAGTGGCAGTTATAAATATATATATCTACAGTTATGTATTTATTTTTCAAATTTCCCAATTCAATTATACTTTAGCAATAATAAGTCTTGGTACTTAACATTATCATTTTTATTATTCTTTTAAATTAAATATACCCTCCGATAATAAAAAATGTTACCCACTCAATAAGTAATTTAAACTAGATATTAATTTTATAATAAGCGGAATAAATTAATTATGCATTTTAATACTACATATAAAACGATATTACTGGAATTTATTCAATTTTAGCAGCTGCCGAGATTGATATCAAAGTATTGGCATTCCAAGACAATAGGAATTAATTTTAATGATTATAGGTCAATATAATAATTTCACTTACAATTATTTATATATACTAGAAAATTATATTTGTTTTATTTATTTATTTTGAGGTTTTTAAATTGCAAATAATATATAAAAGCAGAAGAATGATAGATAACAGGTTTTGAATGATAAAATATTATATGCTAAGACAAGTTGAGTATAATTTTGAGTAATTATTGAGAATTGAATTGTATAATAAATAATATTATATAATGTCAATATAAAAATAAACGCAAAATGAGAAAAAAAATAGTATGTACAAGCATATTATGCTGTATTCTTAATTAATTAATTTTATTATTACTTGTTAATGAAAGATGGAAACCCCATTTAGATAAAAGCAAAAGATTAATAAAAGTATCAATTAATTAAGAACGTTGTCAAATAAAAATTAAATCTGTATTTCGTTATACAACTATATTATTAATAAAAATTTGCTAAAATTTTACATGAATATAACATCTAATGCATATAGAAAAATCTCATGAAGCATAAATAAGGTGCAGTTCTGGTTCTCGGCATTTATAGGACATTCAGGTCTTTGAAATTGCAATCTTGTTCCTTTCAATAATCTATATTTCCTGTGACTTTTCAGCAAAGAGATTTAATAACAAAAATTTAGTGTAATTATTAAACTTAAGAAATGATTTAGTACAACTCAAAACTTTTTCTTCTAATAAATATCTTAGTCTAGATTTTACTTTGTAGATATTTATAATAATTAAAGTTATTTTCTGTATCCTTTTGAATAGGAATTAATTATTTACTATACCATCTACCTTCTACTCAATACTCTTCTATTTAGAGTTAGACCATTTTAAATACACTTTTTTACATTCACTTCTCAGTTTTTAACTAAGGTAATTGTAATCGTTTAAATTATTTTCTTGAGCCGGACCTTTCAATAGTGATTCTTAATTGACATTAATACATCCTATAATTTAAATTAAACTTGTATAGTCTCAAATATTTTTATCAACTTATTTCTTTTAAAATTATTCGTATAAATTTTAAATATAATCAAAAATGTTATTGAAATTTAAATAATTCATTTAAATTTGCTTTCAAACATTATTCATGTTCTACATGCCCAATAGTAGAGATAAATTGGCTTAATTATTAGCACAACTAATTTAATGGAACTAATAATATCTGCGAAAACAGAACTTCCATGAGCATATTTAGCATTTATATTTTATTTATAAAGTGTAATTACTAAGTATATGAGTAAATAATTCTTTTATCCCCCAAAACTAACCATTCTCAAACATCTTGAAAATATGCTTGAAAGCATTAACCAATTAATAAATACACTCGCCAATTAGCATTTGTGCTTAATTATTTATTTTCTCAATTATCTAGGGGTTCTCCTGCGCATTTCTCTACAATTTAAATGCTAATCAAATATTAAAAATAATTATCAAAATAGTCATAAGTAAAGTAACTTTTAATCCTGATTTGTTTTGATAATAAGTTTCTTTTACTGATAGGGAATTGCAAATAATATAAATTCTATGATGTAAAAGTCGTAAATTCTTTCTAGCTATAAACAAAGATCTCAGCATTTAATGCATTATATAGAACTTATTTGATCTAAAACTGAATTTTTCCAGGAGCAAGTGGCGTTGTAGGTTCAACAAATCCTGAACACACATTTTTTTTATAAAGCATCAAACTGGGTTGAAATAAGACTTTAGATCTAACTGAACCACATTGAATCTGATCCTAATTAAAAATTTAATGCTTTACTTAAAGGTATGAGTTATAAATAAGATACTTTTATTATACTTTAATCCTCATAGCATTATGGCCTACTGAATCATCTCCGAGTAAGGATTAGGTATTCTTACTTTTTGTTTAATTTGTAAAAGTTATTTTGAGTAACAGTTGCATCTTTCTATAAAAAATGTATGTGTATGAAATTTATAATAAGCCAAGGCTATTGAAAATTGTTAAATAATTTATAAACAATTTTAATTAATCTATCATAATAAACAATTATCTTTAGCTACTACAAAGTTAACCTTAAATTTAAGTATTTATAATTAATTCTTGCAAATGTCGCGGTTGTAGGATTATATTTATTAATTAAAATATATTAAAATTTGACAAGTTTTATATACTTTTATTTCACGTGATATAGCAATATTTAGCATTAATGTTTTTAAAGTAATTTAACAATTCCTTTAATATTATTATGTCAATATTTAAGGTATTTGGAAAAATAGAATATATTACCCAAGAAAATTATGATTATTTTAAAATACTTATAGATTTTTTATAATTCTTTAAAGAAAAAGATCAATCATAATGGATTTCTAGTCTAATGATTTTAAATCCTTAATTTATTGTATTGTTATAAAAAGATTTTGATAATTAATCAATTTAATCAGGGAAAAAGTAAAATATATTTTATTATCACATCAATCTTCAGTCCATTTTATAAATTTGTTGGTTAAAAAATCCACAAATTTAGAAAAAATGATTAAATTAAAATTGCTTTAAAAAATTATAGCTCAATTTATGTTTATTTGAAATTTTTCTATCGTCAAAAATATTTTACAATACTTGAAGTGCCATCACAATCATAATCAATATTATTAGGATATATCTCGATTAAAAGCTAACATAATCTCCTGGGATCTTTTTAAAGTAATTGTACTTATCAAATATTATATCTTTCATGTAGTTTACGTTGTCATTCATGACTGATCTTGCCCGCTAACCCTCAACACTCATTTTGTAATCAATGTCTTAAGCATTTAGTTATGTGTTATCCTCCTTCTTCTCATTTGTGCTTTCATAATTCTTAAAATTTTTATTTGTGCTTGCCTAATCATGATAAAAAATTAAATATAAATTTACTAACACTACTAATGCAATCTTAATTATTCTCTTTTTTATTTAAAATTAATTCGAGATGATTACGCAATATTATTTTCTTTAAGAATTTACTTAATTAGGTATGCAATTATAAATATAAGTTAAAATGGTGACAATTTCAAAAACAGGCATTGTACTAGTTTCATTTATATATTAAATTATATATTTAAATAAAAAGCAGTATGAATTGCTACAATTCTTTCTTTGAATATCTTTTTAGTCCTATAACATTTAACAATAATTTTTCTTGCTTAATTTAATAATTTTTATAGTATATTCTATTATAATGTAGCAATTAACATTGATTATTAATTCAAATAAACCGGATAGAATCAAAACTAAAGGTGTTAGGGCAGATTACATTTTATTTCAGAACAATTACTATGATTTTAAGATAAGTGAGGTAATTGTAAAGATAATGATACAAACTTGAATATTTAGCTTAGTAAAATTATTTTCTTGCTTTTAAGTGAATTGTTATATTACAAGCTAAGAACTAAATAGGCAGAAAATCATCGGCGTTATTAGAGGAAATTAAAAGGCTTGATGTTTAAATAAATAAATAAATAAATAAATAGATAAAATTTTATTGCTCACAGGCAAAAGATAATATTTGTAAAGGGCAAAAAATCTGAGAGTTTATTAATTTGGACAAGCATTTATAGAAAAAGTAAATTGATAACATTCTTGTTAGGATATGATATGATATATTCTTCTATAATAATTCAAAATAAACAAAGAATCATATTAAATCATTAATAAATGTATTCTATGCTCTTAATGGAATATATCTTAATCATCAACAAAATTAATTTTTAATACAAGATTTTTGGGTTCTCTTAAATTATAATAGAATAAATTTTAACAGCACTCTTGATAAAATACGAAACAAATAGTAAATCGACATAATTAGAAATAAAGAGTTATAAACCCTAATACTAACTATCATGTTTTTTATATTTGATAAATTAAATTTAATGTAAATTTATTAAAACTAGTAAAAGGAAAATGCAATAAATGAAATCAGGATCCTTACATCAATAAATCATGTCAATGTTATCTCATATAAAGAAACTTTTATTGAACCAAACACTCAATCATTGTAGTAAGTTACTATTAAAAAGGTCAATAATCATCGATAACTTTAAGTTACAAATTTATTTCAGTATAGTGATGGAGTATGCTGACAAAGGCTATTTATTTCAAAGGATAGCAGACCATTAGTAAGATGGGACATTTTTCAAAGAGCAAGAAATATGGAAGATATTAATTCAGGTAGTAAGAGATTTAAGGGTACTGCATGATCTAAATGTGATGAATAGAGATTTAAAATCTGCAAATGTATTTTTGAACAAAGACTTCACAGTCAAGCTGAGAGAAATGAATATTTCTAAAGTTGCTAATACAAAAAGCTTAATTATACTTAAACTGGTACACCATATTACGCTAGCCCTGAAATTTGGAAAGACAAAATTTATGATATTAAAAGCGATATTTTTGTCATTAGGATGTGTACTTCATGAAATAATTGCATTAAAGCCTCCATTCTAAGCAAATGACATAACTGAATGGACATTATAAGAAAGTAGAAAGTGGATAAATACAAAATTTACCAAAGTATCATTCCGCAGATTTATAAAACTTTGTAAGAACCTCATTACAGGTAAATCCTACTCAGAAACAAACATACTTACAATTAACCCAAATTCCATCATTTTAAAAACGATTTGTTAAACTTTTTCCAGAGATTGCTGATTAAGAAAAGCAAGACTTAAAAAACGAGTTACTCAAACTATAAGAATACCCAAGAATATTATCTACCTTAGCAACAGATTACCAATGGCAAACTATGGTAACACTTTGAAAAGGTCTAATCAATTCAAAGCTATGAATAGAAGTTTAAATCATAATAATAATAGGAATCACTGCGAAAGTATTGATGGAATGCCATCAATAAAAATATTAGTGTTCATGAATCATAGATCAATATTAAGTTGCCAAATCTTGAAGTGTAAAAGTCGCTTGTAAATAAGAGGTCATTCTATGATGAGTCTAATATTCATGGTTTGACTAAAAATGCTAGTAAAATCAAAATTGTAAGCAGAAATTATTTTGATGTCTTGAGTTAAGCAGCTGACTATTAAGAAAAAAGGAGCATTCAAAGTATGGACAGAAATTATAATAGTGGGTCCAAAAGAAATAATAGCTTGTCCCTTAATTAATTTAAAACTAAACATATCAAACAAAACTAGCTTAGTGAAAACAGGATTAGCATAGTAATCGAGGATGGTTTATATAACAGCAAAAAAATTATAGCTGAAAGTAATGTAAACTTAAATGCTCATAACGAGAGTTCTAAAAATGAAAGGTAAAAATAGTAAGTTCTCCCGAATATATAAATGACTTTGAAACATAAGTACACACTCGATCACAACACAACAGATGAAACATCTTAAAATAGTTATGCAATGAAAGACTTGAGTTAACAGCATTCTTTGATTACTCAAAACAGAGACAAATTATTGAAAAGGCTTTAGAGAGATAAATCTACTGAGAGTGGAATATTTTTGAATCACAAATAAGAGAGGAACTTTGAAAGATTGTAAAGTGATAATTATAAGGTATCTTAGGATAAACTTCAAGACATTTACAGTTTTAAGTAATTAAACAAGAGTTCTAAAAAATCTTTGAATCCTCAAAACTCGGATAAAAGATAGTCTATACATCACGATATAAACATTCTACATTCTGGTTTACCTTCTTATATCTTAGTAAAATCTCAAATGCTTAACATAATGCCTTATCAATCGGCAACTATTTACTCAAAAGACGATGATCTTTCTTTGTAACGAATATAAATAAAAGAGTGGATCAAGTAGAGTAATAATTCTTTAAAATATACACTATTTCATAATGGTCTGCCTTAAATCACAAGTAAAAGAAATCTTCGAATTACGCAGATAGCCTAGCAAGAATAGCTAATGTATATGCCAAGTAATCTGAAAGCCTAATCCAAAGTCGAAAAATAAATGAATAAATTAGTAATAGTTTGGTACAAAGCTAATTAAACAGTAGTGCTAATCATGTCAAATCTTTAAACTAGAGACACCAATCAGTTTCAATTTCTATGAGTAATGTGAAATTGCCTCATTTTCATAATAGGTTCATATCTCACTATGAATCTATAGATTTATCAAATGTTGAAGTTAACAATCCCTATAAAAACAGAAACTAATAGAATACCTTAAAATAGCAACCAAATCTCTACTCTAGCAATAATAATACAAACTAGGCTTCTACTAAGCTACTTAAAAGAAGTTTAAACCAAATTAATAACTCTCAAAGTATTGGCAAGTTAAATCAATAAAAGCAACAACCTTATAACAATAGGAATATCAGTCAGTAATATATCCATAATATCAAGAAATAGAGGCAGCACCTACTAATGAACTAGAAGTAAAGTATTTAAAACTCAATTTCATGCAACATCAATTTAGATTCAAGTTTTAAGAGTAATCCTAACTATAGAGTAGTTACTGTAAATTTAGGGTAGCAAAATTTATATTTATAAAGTACTGTGAACCTCTCTGAACATTAGTAATAAACCCCAAAATCCCGTAAGGTAAATAGATTGATCAATTTCAAAACGATTTAAGTAATTTAGTAGAAAAAAGTTATTAGGTTATGTTATAAAGTAAGTAATCAAATATTATTATTTTCTTATATCAAAATGAATTTCTTGGTTACATTATCAAACAAACAAAAATTTCCTGCAATCTCAACAATTTAATTGACTCATCCTAAGTATTGTATCTATATATTGTTTAGACAATTTATTATTCGAGCATTTACTTATTAGCCGGTGTACTTTGTTTTTATTCAATTAGATTAAGTTTTTTTTTATTGCCCATTTTTTTAACTCTAACTATTTAATTATTCCACACTATTTTTTAACTCAGTTTTTTCAATAGTATTTATTCTACTATTAGCTTGTTTGATGTTATTATTAATTATTTCAAAATTTTTGTTCACTTATTTTAACTGCTCAGAACAGATAGAATTGACTTACTCTCAAATTCTTTTAGAATTCAGTTATTAGTTTTTTTACTTATTTTCTATAACTTTCTATTGTTCATTTATTTAGTGCTGAATATTATTTTAACTTACTCTTAGATTCTCAAATTGGGTCTGATTATCTTCAATTTGGTTTTTCAAATTATTATGCAATTCCGTAAATCTTTTAACATGATTGGCCAAAGCTTCCTATGAGGCCACGCCAATAGTAGGGGATAGGTTTTTAATATCAGATACAAGGATCTAAAAGGCATGTTAGATTTCCTCTTTTCCATCGACGACAAGTTGCTCGATTATTGATATGTCTATTTGGTTAATTTTATTCTATAGATCCCTTATTTATTAGTCCTGTTATTAAGTCTGTTAATTTATCTTGTCATCAAGTTGACTGCCTACCATTTCTGGCATTTAATCCAGAAACTATTCTTTCATAGCTTTTATTGCTTCATTTGTTAAGCTTGTAAATCATTTGCTTATTACATTCTCTATCTAGTTCAATTCGGGAAAGGTTGTATCGGATTAACTCTAAAATTCTTCACTGCTTGTATGCAGCTATTCAGAGTCAAATGACGAAAGCCCTGAGTTAACATTATTATCACTTTGAATTTGATCTTAAGAACTTTTTTATACTGAATCAGGTGCATGGTTTACGTTGTTTCTTAAGTTTTTATCGCTAATTTTTTAGACTTACAACTTTTACCCCCTATTTTTTGGTAGTCAATTTTAAGGGAGTATTCCATTTAGATTCGCTTTTTCTTGAATTCAAGGTTGTAATTAGCCAATTCCTGTGCACTTGTAGTACTTCCTTTGAGAATTTCTTTTAAAGTTAGATCTTAGCATCCTTATACGTCTTTTTCCCAAGTATTTCCCATTATTTTAAGTATGTCATGATCTTAGTTTTTTATTCTTCATTTTTCAATTCCTACTACTACTCATCGTTGAAAAATTCAGCAGTATAATTCGATTACTCCTTATCCGATTCATTTTTATACTCTTTTTGTCTTTCTAAGTTTTTTCTTAATTTATTTCTTACTAATGCTTTTATTTTAATTAGACTTAAATTGTGTTTGTTGTTGCTAATTTTGGCAACAATTATTTTTAGTAGTCCCATCTTGAGGAAGTCCTATTTTATTTTAAAATTTTATTTATTCTAATTCATTAAGCCTTATTCTAATTTAACTTTAAATTTGCTTTTAAGATTTATAAATAAGCATGTTTTATTAAGTTTTATTAGAAAGTATAAAAAACTCTGTAAACTCTAACAAAGCATAACAAAATATAACAAATTTATAGGAAATAAATATAAAATTACTAAGAAACTAGCTTCAATCAAAAGCATATGCTTTAAAAAACCCTCATTACATAACATATAAACTGACCCTAACATAGTGATTAAACAAATAAACCTAAATGTAACTATATTAAATTTAACTTAATTGCAGATAGACAATTTAGTGAATAAATTATGCTGCCTAAGTTACTACAACCTTTATGTAATAATAAAATTATTTGACTATGTTAATTGTTTAAATAAATAAAATAATTTATTGTAATTAATCAGTATTTTAAATTATATACTATTTAAAATAAAATAAATAGTTTAACTAAGTTAAGTTATGTTTTTAAATATATTTACAAATATAATTGCTCAGCATTACTTTTATATAAAAGTCTATAAACTTAAAAAGTGTTAACGAAAACAGTTTATTTCAAATTGTTAAAAGTTTTAACTTAATTTGACTAAATTAAATTTTTCATATCATAAACTCTGTATTCTATTAAATAGTTTAATTTCGCTAAACCTTGCCTTCGCCATCAATGACTCCTTGCTCATGTAGTTACATGACTAAGGATTTATAGTCGAGAAAGTCATCTATTTAGTTTTTCATCATGCCCATTTCATCTCTGACTCTCTTATATTAGTCCAGAAATTTCCTCTTTAAAGAATTGTTGTCTGGATGTTGCATTTTTTCCTCTTCCTGAATAGGTTGACTTGCTTTTCTTTATGTGCTTTGTTTAATCAGATAAGCTGATCTTCCTTTATGCACTAAAAATAATTAAGGCAAATGATAATTTACCACTATAGTTGAGAGAACCGTTCAGTGCTTGTATGAACTCAGACTTCATGTGTACTAATGAGTTTTAAGACTAGTCAAGTCTTTATCTTCTATCATATTTTGCTTACAATATCATTTCGTTTATTCCTTGAGTGTCAAGTGAAAGTAAGACGACTGTGATCCATTTTTTATCAAGATGGAGCCAGTCACACTGGTCGGACAGGTATCTCAACAAAGAAGGCTTCTTTATAACATATTCAAGGAAATCGTCTCCTGTGAGTGCCTCAATTTATGGCACAGCTGCCACAACAACATCACATATTTTCAAATACTGTTCAGCATTAACTCAATAAAGCTTACATCTTTCTCACCAGTTAATATACTACTAAAGAAATAGATGTTTGTACAACTTACCTTTGGTAGGTTAGCCCCACATCCTTAGCATAAAAAGTCATATAAATCTTTTTTGCTCCCTATTTATTTTCTTACTTAATTAATGTGAATTTGTTGAAGGTAGTTATTATGATCCATAGCTTTTTTCTTGTTTTAATATTATTAATAATTATGATTTATAATAGGAAATTGATAAATTTAATCAAAAACTTAATATATTAAAAAGTATTCGTATAGATCAGAAGCAGGTGGACCAACAGCACTCACATAAAATGTAAGTTACAAAAAGTATATCTTAAATTTTTTTTTTAATAGTGGTCCTACATGGTAAGACTACTGGTGCCACAAGGTCGGTGCTTCGCAGGGACGCACAGAGAGGGGAACAAGAAACTGTAAAAATGCATGAAGATGAAGACGATGACGATGATGAAGAAGACAAGATGCTTTTTTAGATATTTCCATTTTTGTTAATTATAATAAGTATTCTGATCAATTCAAATTAAATTATTAATACACTATATTTTTCAAATTATATATCATGAATGTTTAGCCTTAAGATAAAGTTTATTGTATATTAATTTTTATTTTATTAATTAATTCTTCTAGAAAAAGATGTAAGTACATTTAGCAAAAACTTTAAACTATTTAAAAGAATAAATCTTGCTGACTAAAATGAATTAACTTTACTTAAATATAGGCAAAAGATGAATAATTCAAAGTTACACTAAATGATATATATATGAAATTACTTCATGGGCGAATCTTGTAGTGAGAGTGATAAAGATTTAATACCTTAGAGTCCAACCCTTTAATATAATGAAATTGATGCAGAAGAAAATACAGAAGCATTAGCTCGATCAACCGGGTTAATTTATTAAAAGGTTTAAAGTCCAAATGACATTGTAATTTAAAATGTTACTAGAGGGTCAATAGCAAGCTTAGAGTAGAACTGTATCAGAAAAATTGGCAGTAATCAATACTTGAGCGTGATCTTGGATCCAAGAAAAATTTTGAATAAAAAGATCCTTGAAGAAAGCAAAATGGGTCTTTAGCAAATAAAGAAATACAATTCCTTTAATAATAAGTGGAAGACTTTTTAAAAAAATAAGAACCCATTTAATAGTACAACAATTAAGCAATTATCAAAGCTGAAGAATAAAAGACTGAGGCAAACATCTTGAATTTTCAGGCTTATTTAGACTGAGAATCAAATCCTGATAGTTTTAATTCATATGATTTAAAAATTTAATACATTTCATTGAGAATAAGTGGCATAAGAAACTAAAAGATTGAAGCTTTTAATTGTAGGAACTGAGAGATTTAAAGGCACTTTATTTGTACTCATAAATAATTGTAAAAAATAAAACTTAACAAAGAGACTAAGGATAACGTAATACAAACTAAGCACAATTCTACTGAACTCCAGGTCTTAATTCGAAGTACCAAATGACGATTTCAAATTTGAAGGCTCAGGATTTATCAAGTTCATTGATGTGATAGTATAGAAAACTCTGAAATCAGGAGACTAATAGAAATCAATTAGAGAATTACAGAGAATAATTCAAAGTGAATTTTAATGCATTGTATCTTACTCAATAATAAGAAAAATTGTAAAAGAATAGCATAGTTTTACATACAAGAAGGTTTATTAGATAGATACAAGAAAAAATTCAATTGACTCTTTGATATATAGATAAATTGCAGCAAAGTTTTAAATTGAGCAAGTTATATCTTAAGAACCATAATAAATATTGATGAGAGCAGCCTTTAATAGTAGTCATTTTAATACAAAAGCTAGAGCAAAAAGGCAAAAGAAACTATTCGGATAGGCTGATAAGAATGTATGGATTAAAAATAATCACTGCTATGGGGAGTGTTAATACATTACTGTTCTAGCTAAACGTTGGAAAAACCAATAGTGAAACCTTCTACAATTTTATTCTTAACTTGATGTAAAGGACTAGACATTAGCAATTAAAATTGGGGATTCGATACAATATTCCTGCTTGATAACGCTTCGTACCAAAGGAGTTAATACATAACAAGAAAATTTAGACTCCTTTAGATCCCTATAATGTATTTTGGGCCTTACTAATTTGATCTTGCCCCTGTTGAAAAGTTTCTTTCATTCATTAAAAGGCAAAACAGTTATAAAAATCATCAAGGGGGCTATCTTAAATATTTAAAATAACAGGGAATAGATATTTCTAATATTAACTTAGACTGGGCAAAGTCTTGCTTTGTAAGAAGTTTAAAATATGCAATTAAGGTTTTTGAATATGTTATAAATATGAATCCCTATTAAATTAATTAAAACAAAACAATTCATAGTAAAAATAGAGAAGTAGGAATAATATGAAATAAAATTCTTAAGAAATATAAACTATAATGAACCTAAATTAGTTAACAAAGGCTTTGTTTGAATGTACTGAATTGAATCTATTTAGTTAATACATATAAAATATATTAGATTCAAAAAGATAATAAATTAGTGATTAAACTTCTAACATTAGATCTAAATTTTATATAATTTAAATTTGAAGAAGTTCATACTCTTGTATAATATTTTTAATATCAAAAATTTTAAAGCTAATATATACTCTATAATTTATTTGGTATTTGAAGTTATTGAGAAATTTGATAAATAAAAAGTTAATAGGGTAAAATATTTGGGTATAATTAATTAAATTAATTATTTATAATAATTTAAAAATAATCATTTAGGAATTATTCATCATGTCTTTAATTATTAGACGGCCAATATTAAGGAATTGGTCATTCTAATTTCAGTAATCTGACAGTTATGTATAAAAAGTAAATATTTATAATTATATAAAATTACTTAATAATTATTTATTTTTATCCTACCCAATAACACAGGAATGAACAATAAGAGTGTAAAGAAGCTCAAACTATAGATACTGAAAGGAATTGATGGTAAATTTAAGTGCCCATACTACAGTAGCTGCAAGTAAAAATACAAAAGCTTTAAGAAGGCAAACGCGTATACTCACATTAGAAGACACCATAAAAAGCAAAAGGCAGTTGCCAAAAAACAACTTATGTGCGAATGCGGCAAGAGATACTCTCACAAAGCAGATTTGGTGTATCACTAAAAAAAGAAGCAACATAAGGATCCATAAATAGAAGCATTTGAAGCAGACCTCACAAACAAAGAATGGATGAAGCTCAGAAAGTGGGCTAATGAAAAATTTAATGGTAAATTATTTTACGTTATCATGTCTGACCTACCACATCCCAAAACTGGACTCAACCTGCCCTACAACTGTATGACTATTACTGAAATACTTTCAACTCCAATCGAACTCATTCAAGATAAAGGATTTGTTTTCTTGTGGACAACTAATGCTATGAGAAATTAGTGTGAGACTTATTTGGTGGGTTGAGGATATAAAATCGTCACTTATGTTGTATGGTTTAAGTCTGATGATGGGAAGAGTTTAATTCACGGGCTTGGAAGATACTTCTCACACTGTGTTGAAGAATTCGTAGTTGGCGTTAAGGGAGATATGGAATACCTTGAACAGAGATTCAATTTACAAAAAGTTAAGAATGGTTTCATTGAGCTTAGAAGAACATCTTCTCAGAAGCCCAAGTAGATTTACGAAATGATAGAACAGTTGTGTCCCGGTGGTGCTTTCATTGATGTCTACGTAGTTAAATAGGAGAACTAGTTGAGTATTGTTTGAATCGGAAGCTAATAAAATAAGGGATAAGGACAAAAAGGATTAAGATTAAATATAGAATTTAATAAGCTGAATACCTTTTGTTTATTAGTAGCAAATTTTGATTTTGTTTAATCATTTCACTTAAATTTCAAAATATTTAGTTTAACTGACGAAGAGTTATTCCATGGCAGGTTTGAACTAATCAAATAATGAGTAAAATGAGAATGAGAGTAAGGCTTTATGAGCAAATCTTCGACTGATAACGTTGTGGCATTATTATTATAACTAAATGGGTCCCCTATTTCACTATTATTTGTTGTTGTTTTTTTCATATTTCTATAGTGAAACAAATGTATATTCACACTTTTACTAGTTTTAATAAATGTTCATTAAATTAAATTCATCAAATATAAAAAACATGACAGTTAATATTTGGGGTTTATAATTCTGTATTTCTAATTACGTCGTTTTACCTATTTGTTTCGTATTTTATCAATAATATATTTAGTTTAATAAGAAAAATATTTAATATTTATTATTAAATAAATTTATTTATTAATATTTAGACTATCTTTTAAACATCGGAATATTTATAGTAAATTTTTTAAATGCTTAAATTAGAATAATTTTTAAGTTTAAAAAGCTCAGAAAATTATTAATATGTTACCAAAGCTAAATATACCAATTATTAGATTTTTTTTTTATACATTTTTAAATCATTTTTAATAATTGAAGATTATAATCAATAATTTTAGGATTTATAATAAAAAGTTTCTTTACTTAATCATAATAAAATAAAAACTTTAATTCTAATATATTATGATTTAGCATTAGTTTTTACACATATTCAATTTGATAATCAGACTTTAAATAAAGATTTAAATTGAAATTTCCGAAATCTCTGATTAAATGAATAGCAGAGTATTTTCAGCAAAATAATTTTTTTATCATTATCTTAAATTGATATAATTTTTCTTTATGAATAATAGTAATTTGGATAAAAAAAGTTATAAATAATTTGTTAATTATTATTTTAATAAGGAAACAATTAAAATATATAAATTATATATTAGTAGTTGTAACCATGCTTTTTTCTAATAAAAATTTAGAAATGAATTACATGTGATAAAATATAAATAAATTCTCAAATTATTAGTAAAATAGATAAATTTAATAGTTGTAATAATCTTAATACTTTTAGAGCATTGCTATTATATAAGAGTAATTTGTTTTGTAATAAGGAAGTTGTTAAAATAAATTTATAATTAAATCAGATGTCTCAGATTAGATTGCTTTCAAATTATCAAACAGTAATATAATTAGAATCTAAATAATCTATTATATTTAAATTATAAAAATAAATATGCAGAAATCATTTGCTATTCTTATCGCACTTCTCGGAGGTCTCGCACTTGTCTGAGCTTTCGATTGTGAACTTATTGCAAACAGATTCACCTTGGATCAACACAGCGCTGAAAACAGAGTACTTAAGACTGGCAAGTTAGTCAGACGTGTAGTAATCATCAATAATGGTGTTGGTTTGACTGCTCTCCTGATTGATCTCACTGCTGGCCTTCAATTCTCTCCAGGTCTCGAATTAGACTGCTACAAACAGTTTTAATAATAAAAAAATCGAGAATATGAAATTTCTTAAATATTAAAAATTATTTAAGTTAGTTGTAGATATAGTTTTTTATAATTATTCATTAGAAATCTTTTGTAATTTTATTATTATTATTATTATTATTTTGGGATTAAGCAGTAAAAATTTATTAATTTTGCTGTTTGGTCCCAATTATTATTTTCAATGTTTGAATATTTTAATAACTATTTTAAATTAAATATTTTTTATTTTTATAATGTAATTACTTTTTGTTAAAATGTTCATTTAATTTATGCAATTTGATAATAGAGAATAAATTATCTACATTTTACTAATAAAATAAAAAAACTTAAAATATTTCATTCTCTAAAGTGAAATATACTTTATTTATATAATACATTTGATGAGTGAATAAATCTCATTTTATTTTGATTAAAACTAAGTTTCATATATTCAGTAATTATTTTAAAAATATAATTTTATACTAATAAATAATAAATTTTAAATCATTAGAGAGTAACTATGCATGAATACTTATTATCTCAAACAAAAAATAAAATATGTACTTTGAATTATTTTTATTATACAATTGCAAGTATTGATAATATGAATAAAGATATATGCGTTAATAATGAATAACTTTTGTATTTATGGGTTTTTATTTTCTAAATTTTGCCACTATTTTAGCTGAATGTAATGAGTACCTCAATTCTTGCATCTGACCAACTCATTGACACCATCAAGAGGATTTGAATTATTGGGTAACAGAATCTGCGCAATCTATCTAACTGTTGCCGATTTCCTTTAATAAAAGGAATGAATTCCACTTATGTGAAACGGAGTTGTCTTAACGATTTACAGTCATTGCATTCAGACTTTCTTGAAATTAGTAAGCCTTTCTAGTTTAATAGCTAAGAATTCTATAGGCACTCCAATGATGATTCAATATCAAAGATCCAAGGTAGCTCCCATAAGTTCTCCTCATTAACAAGGCGATCACTGATACTGTTGCTCAAATGACTGCCACTTGCAACGTTGATAAGGTTGTCAACACATTCACAAAAGCTATTTGTGAGAATTCTTCAACTTTTATTGCCAGAATCGCAGGAGGTATTATTAAACAAATTCCAGATGAAATCTAAAACTATTTCAAGGCTTCTACTGATTCAGAAAGGGGAGAGTCACTCGAAAATCATATTTTAATCCTCGGTGATTGGTCTATAGTTATAATTATCTTAATGTTTAGGAAATTTTGCAATGCTTTGCCAAATATAATCTCTCTATACTTTCTTACATTATACTATGTTTTTTGTTTTTAAAGTAACCCTTCAATATATAATAAGTCAATCTATCATTTTATATTTAAGTTTTCATTCATACAATTTTTTACATTCTTTTAAATAAAGGGTAAATTTCAAAATTAAATGCTTAAAATTTAATCCAGTAAATAAGAATGTTAACGAAGATATATTTAGCTTCATAGATGATCAAGTGTCCAAATTAAAAGTTTATTAACAATATAGTTTATAATTTTCTTAATACTTTTATTATAGTATGTATCTATATCTTTCCAACAATAGATTCATCTTAAAATTTTCGAATGCTTGTTGCTATAACTATTGAGCAATTTAAGATTTTTTTGGTAATTTGTTTAGTACTGCCCAATTAAAATATAACTACTATGATAATATTAGAGGTAATAATTAAAAAATTAAAACCATTAATTAGTTATTCGCAGTTTTAAAAATTAAATTATGCTCTATCACTCATTAATTATAAAACTCTTAATTTAATCTTTTAGTTTATAAAATTTAGAATAATAAATGTTTTATTTATGGAAACCAATTTTTCTATTGTCAATAAGTATTCTTTAATAAATTTTCAGATTAAACATTATAACAGGTAATTCATTTATTCAATTGATTGAGAATTTAGATTTTTTAGAGCAATAAATACAAAAAATAAACTCTGAAAACTATTAATTCTGAAAAAAAATAGTAAAAAATAATTATTACAAAACTGTGATAAAATTATTTATAATATATGAAGTGCTCAAAATTTATTTAATAAAGTATTTTAAAAAATAAGAATATATTATTGGAAAATATAATAATATGAGTAAATAAAAAAAGAAAGTAATAGTCATTTAGAATTTAAGAACATGACAATTTTATTAATTTTGGATTTGCAATATTAAAAATTTATTATATATAAATATTAGAACAGTGACAATTCTAATAAATGCATTATTTTATAGAATGAAAATACTTTGAATCTTGAATTTAAAGAATACTATTCAAAACCCCAAAACCCCTTAGTGAGGTTTATAAGTGCTTTGATTTGTAGGGTATAGTTGGGGTCTTATTGGGGTTAGTAGACAAAATGCAGGTTTTATGTGAAATTAATGAATATTTAATGAGTATTAGTGTTATTAATTCAAATATATTTTATCTGTATATCTTTATTGTATCTCTTGAACTTTGCTCTCTCTAGTGGGTCAAGGATATCATCTAATTTTTACCGAGGATAGTTTGGAGCTCTCACGATTATCATCTCTACTATGCTTTTAATTTCTTTGGAGACAGCTTCTTACTTTATGTGTTTCTAAGCCAAACTTATTGATTGCTTTTCATGTTTAGTACCAAAGTAAGACATACTTTCCATATCACTTTCTAATATTATTGCAGCTACTGCCCAAACATCCCATTAGACAGAACCATTTGTCCACTTCTCTCTCATTGGGAAGTATCCGGGAGTCCTAAGTACCTATGCTAAAGTAACTATTTCTTATCTTAAAGCTCTATTGAAATCAATTACAATTACTTCTAATGGTCAGAGATTCAGCATTACATTTTCAGGCTTCAAATCTCTATGAACATACCCAAGGTCCTGCAACTCCTTGACACCTTTATGATATCTGAAAGTATATCGTTTAAATCATCGGGGTATCGATTATGATAGAGATAGTCTCTCAGAGTCATTTCAAATTTCTTGAGTCTTAGTGCGATAAAACCATAGCTTAATATGACACCATCTAACTTAAGCAAATTCTTGCAATCTTTTCTTTAGGCCTCTCTAAGAACCATGTATTCATTAGCAAACTCGTTATAATACTGTTGGTTCTTAAGAAGATAACTGAAAGGATACACCTTGTATGCATACTCATCAACTACTATAAGCTTTGCTTTTGCAGGGACGTTTATATTTAAGTAGTTTTCAATACAAGTGCTGAAATCAACTGCGTTTAATGCTGGTATATTCATAGCTTTCGCTTAGAAGCATGCTGAAAGTGTATTGCCTACTGGTTGGTTCATCGATTCAAATCGCTTCTGCCTCTTGTGTTTCACCTGCTGCTCTCTTTATTATTCAAGAGTATTAGATTTCTTTTAGCTGGTAATAGTTTTTTAGTCTCTTAAATCTTCAGTCAAAAACTCGCTGAGGTGATGCTTTTGCATATGCCTTTTAACTTTAGCTGAATGAGTATATGATTTCATGCATGTCGTGCACTAATACCTACCATCTACCTTTTCATGCTTGAAATAAATCTTGGCTTTGCCAGAGTGTACCTCTTTCAAGTGTCTCTTCAAGCTTTGTTCGGTTGAGAAAAGATTCTAGCAGTCTTCATATTGATATGTTTTTATCTTTTCGATTGGTTGCTGTTCTTTTAGCTCCTCAACATAATCAATTGAAGTTTAAACTCCTCTCTCTTCACTCTCCTTCTAGTTTAATACTTCTATGATAAAAAACTTAGCTTCAAATTCAAGAGCTCTTAGCTCTACCTCCCTCTCAACATAAATAATTTCAGGCTTTTTAGTTGAGCCAAAGTTTAGCTATGATTATCCAGTTCCAAGAGAGATTACTTTACTATTTAAGTTAGCCGCCATGTTTAAATTCAAATTTAAATTTCTATTATAAAGCTCAAATAACCTCTCTAGTTATAGTAACTTTGTATAGGAGTTGGTACTGCAACAGCAATGGTTGATTCTTAGGCGTTAGACATCATATTTATACTAAGTTTATAACTATAAATTTTCTAAATTAATGCTTAATATTTTTAATTTTGGTACCAACTTAGATAAAATTCAGGTTGGTACTGGTACCAATTAAGTTTTGAACCATTTTGGAACTTTTCCATAAAACCTCATTAGTTTAAAACAAGGTACTAATTAAGTTTTGGTACTATTAAATTGGTACCAATTAAAATAAAACGAATTAGTACCAGTACTAATTAAATTTAAACAAATTTAGCACTAATTTAATGGAACTAAATTGATAAAAATGGAGATCGATCTCTGATGTTTGTTACAGCTTCTGCAAACTTTCTCCACGTATCTTTGCAGGGTTGACCTCCTATAAGATGTCTTTAAATTATAATTTATTGGAAGAGGAACAAAGATGGAATCACTCAATGATCAAATGAAAAGAGTTGAGGAATGATCTCAAGATTCAGAAGTAAGGAAGATCTCTATCGATACCTAACTTTACATGGTAAGATAACTTGATGACGATTAACATATTATACAGTTTGTTTATTCCTTCCAACGATAGAAGGTACCAAAATTTCATTCTTGAAAGCAATACTCTGTGATGAGAAGAAAGCTTTTAAAAATAAAGAGATTAAACTAATTGAAATTCCCAACTACCCTGAGATTTCAGTCACTAATCTTTATGAGGATGACATGAAAGATGAGGAAGTGGTAGTTTACCTTCCTACCAAGAAGCAACTCTCTAATAAACTACCAGAGAGGAACTTCTTCTTTGGTGTAATTGGCACAATAAAAGAGGAGTATCTCAGAGAAATAATTGAAGAAGCACATAAGAAACGATATTCTATCTCTCCTGAAGACTAGAAGAAGCAAGGCATTCTAATAAGCTTAGCCTGGCTAGAGGAACTTAAGAAGCATCCTCATCTTTCAAGTAAACTTTGATATATAA
Source organism: Oxytricha trifallax (assembly GCA_000711775.1). Classification (NCBI taxonomy): domain Eukaryota; phylum Ciliophora; class Spirotrichea; order Sporadotrichida; family Oxytrichidae; genus Oxytricha; species Oxytricha trifallax. The sequence continues at coordinate 28,359 of ARYC01003753.1, forward strand.
CTTTGTAGGAAAATCTGGCACTGGCATATATCTTATGAAAGAGCATGCAAAGGTTCACAGAGAAAGAAAATCGCAGACAATTTATGAGGTGAGCAAGAGGCTTTATAAAGATGTCTAAAAACCAGATGAAATGAACATAGATGCAGGAGCTGGCACTAAGGGAAGAAATATGGGCCCAAGCAAGCCATAATAAGAGGAAAAGAAAGAGAAGCCAAACCCCTTTATGGGTTAGTTTAATATTTGAACTATTTCATTCATTTAAGTCTAAAACTTATTAATAAACATTCATTCTTTCTTTCCTTGCACATATCGTAGTCTTATCTTTGTTCACTCTCTTACAACTACTTTGTATTAAGTCTACTGTATCGATTGGTAAATCATGCATAAGATGATACAGCAGTAGCTTCTTGTAGTAAGTCTTGATTTAACTCCAGTAAAATTCAATTCCATTAAATTATGGGCTATAAGGAACGTTGTATACAGGAGTTATGTTTAACTCCTCATAAGCTTTCTTAGATTCCTTAGTCTTATGAACTGATAAGTTATCAACAAACAAGATGATTTCTTAGTTGCTATACATCTCTCTGAGCTTATGCAAGAACTCGATATACTGCTCTCGCTTAATAGAGCGAGGATGAATGACATAAGCTTCTAGACCTTAATCTTCACTAATACCAGCTAAAATTGCGTGAGTGAAAACCTTTACTTTTTAGTCATATACTTCTATATTATCGTACTTTTTATACCAGGACTTATTAATAAAAGTGTTGAATGTAAACACTGCTTCATCAGCGTGTATGAACTTGATGTTATTAGTAGTAGCTCTCTGCATTTAATCATATATAAAGTTTAAATTATTACTATAAAATGGCACTGTAAAATCAATTACTCTCTTCACTCTGTTGACAGTCTTGAAAGTAATGCCATTTCTTCTATAAATATTAGCAATAGTCTAAGAAGAGATACGCATGTCAGGAAACTTGCGATGAAACATGACAGCTCGTAGCCAAGAGGAAAGTGAGCCCAATACTTTAAAATCTTAGAATCACAGAGGTAGTCAATATGGGTCTGAGTGAACTTTTATTTTCTAACTGGATATTTTCAAGAACCAGAATTAAAATGCTAAACAGCTAACATGCAGTGATACCTAACAGTTGAGGCACTCTTGCGTAGGAGTCTTGCTATGGCTGTATAATTCAGCACTGGTTTGACTTAGTCTATATTAATACTTGAACCATACCTAAGCTTAAGCAGTAAATCTAAATATTACTCATCATAAATAGACCCTAAATTTCGCTAATTTCTATTTCTCATTTTGTAAATTGGCCTAATTTCTATACTAACCCCAATAAGACCCCAACTATACCCTACAAATCAAAGCACTTATAAACCTCACTAAGGGGTTTTGATTGATTAATTGCGAATTTACGCTTCATGCCTACAACATGTAAAAATTAATGTTTTTAATATGATATTTGAAAAAAAATATTTGAATCCATTAATTACACATTTAAAATCTCAGTTTATTTTCTTAACTTTGATAAATGTTCAATTATTCAACAGAAATAACAAATATTTCTAGTAACTACTAATATTATGCTATTCATCTTTATTTATTAATTATTATTTATGAAGTATGAATGAGCAATTTGTTTCAATTATTATCAATCTTTATCATTTCATTATTTGTAAATATTCTATTATATTTGATTGCTTAAAATAATTATTTAAAAAAAATATAGATATTCATGAAATTTATTAATATTATGCCATGTATAATTATAAATTTTGTAATATTTTAAATTCTAGATGTTCTACATTCCCATAATTATAACAAAAAAATATATATTTAACCATTATAAAATAAATATTATTTAATTATATATATATTTTGGTTAATTTAAACTGATTAAGCAATATTTGTTAACTAGATCTCGCAATATTAAATAAGTGGTTCTCTATAATATGTAAGAAAACTACAATTAACATTTAAATATTATTAATTAAAATTATTTGAATATATAAGTACTCATTCAATATTTAAATTTTACTGCGACTGCTGATGATAGTAATTAACAGCAAAGCGTTTACAGATTATTTTTCAAAAAATTAATTTTAAATTTCAAAGATAAATTGATAAAATACAATTCTTTGCTAATTCTTGAATAATTCTAACAAATTTTCAATTTAGTTGATTAAATATTTTCTCTCTGATTATAGAATTTTGTTTATAGGGTTGAGTTTGAATACTAGTAATAATAATAAAATTGAAACTTTACTGCTGATTGTTCGTTCCTAATATTTGTGTAAAAATTAAGAGATGCTAATTTCAAGTATATTTCTGATAGTAGTTCTTAATAATTATCAAATGGTTAAAAATGAATTTTTAAAATTTTATAAAATTATATTTGTTATATTATTACTATTAATAATAATATTTATCATCAATAAAAATTTTATGTTTACATTTATTATTAATTGACTGTATAATATAATAAATGATATTTGCCTATTAAGGAATTACTGAAATGCATAATTAATTTTCAAAATAAGAAGTGTTATTTTCATTATTAATTATTGCAAGATTATAAAAACAACTTCTCTATTTTTTTAAATTATATTAGGATATTAAATTTTTATTGTATATAAATAACTTTTTTTATGTTTCATTTTATCAAACAAATTTATTGAATTATGCTCTCAGGAAAAAGATTGAAAATAATAGTCTTGAGGAATGAATGGCAACATGAATTATAATAGTAATTTGAGAAATACGAAGGCAATCTTAATGACTTTATTGAGAGTATATTAGATTTGTATAAAGTGTTGTTTAATGAGAAATCAAGTCATTCATTGATGATGAAGCAGGGCTATAAAAGACAGCCAATGAAACTAGATCCACAAGATTAAACACAAAGAAAAACAACTTAAAATAATAGTGTCGACTTTATAGAGACAAGCAGAGATAATAGTTATAGGAAAGAAATGGGGGAAGAAATTCAGAACTTATTAAGCAGAGAATAGGAATTAATTGCACCTTTTGTTTGGGTTATTTTAGTATTGACACAAATTTGAACGAAATTGTTTGTATATCGTTAATTTGATTAACCTGAGTTACTAACAAATAAACTAAATAACTAAATTAAGCATGATATTTTATATACCTATTTAATCATAATGTTAGATGTATAATTTTAAATAATCTTATAAAAGCTTGTTTTTTCATGTTTGTTATTATTATAACAAAATAAAAAAATAAAAAAATTAAGAAAATATTTAAATTTATGATAAAATATTGAATTTTATTTTAAAATTTAGAAAAAAAATATTTGTGTATTGTCTCTAGTTTTATTTGAAGTTTTAAGTTGTTTATGAAGATTTATTATTATATTAAATTGAAATTTTTTACAGAAATGTATTTTACTAATCATATCCTCTTTTTCTAGCGTTTTTTTATTTTAATTGTATCCCTATACTCTGTATATATTAATTATTATTTCCATTTATTTAATTATTATCCAGGTATAATTACAATTATTGAAAATGAGAATATAATGTGCTTTTATTCATATTAAATAGTATATTTTGCTCTAAAAAATAACAATTTGAGTTAATAATCAATATTTTTAATAAATTATTCAGTAGTTAAAGAGAAGAATTGTTATTTTATATTATTTATTGATTTGGTAAAATACCTACTTCTAATAGGTATATATTAGCATTCGTAATTTAAAAAAAAAATAAAAACAAATTTGTCTATAAATTCACTAAATAAAAGTAATTATTTTCTGCTTTTATTTTAAATGAATTGTTTTTAACTAGAAATATTTAAAATAGAATTAAGTTTATTTTAGAATAAGTAGTTATAGAAATAAAATTTTTTCAGTAAATTTTATTGAAAATATAAATACTAAATACTTATACGAAAGATAATTACCTTAAAACATACATTTAAGTAGAATTCAAAGTACTTGACCTCCAGTTTAAAACGCAGATCCCCCCCATCTTTTATTCTTAATTATTAATCTCTTTGATCAACCTATGATATCCATCTCCCTCCTGATCGTTGTCGACTCCACTGAACATTTCCGTAGCCTCATCATTATAGATTTATTATGTATTTCTTTATCCTAGGTCTCTTCTTCTCACTTCTCTCCATAACCAGCTTAGCCTTACCCGTGAGCATATATCTATTCACTTCCGAGACCTCTTCAATAATTTCATTGAATCTTCCTTCAAACCCATCAGTCCTCTTGGGTCTTATCTCTGGATTTAATAGTCCCATCCATCAATCTTCGGGATGTAGTAGAATTAGTTCGATACTACTTCCTCACTTGCTAATTATCACAGCTACTCGCTTCTGCTTTTTATATCTCTAACTGCTTTAAATTGTTAGTTAAAATTAATTGAAATTGAATTCTAAAAATATCTTGTGATTGATTGCATAATAATATATTTAAGTATATTAAGATAGCAATATAAATCGCAAAACTAGATATTTCATTTAAAATCTTATATTAATAATTTCATTAAAAAAATCAGCATTAAATATATAGAGATTGAGGTTAATAAATATTCTTACTTAGCAAATTACTTAATAAATTAATTATTTGGTTTCATCATGCTAGCCTGCTGTAAATGTTATACCCAGCCAATCTAAGTATTCAGAATCTAAACAGTATCTTGCAATTGTTTTTATGGGAGTAAATGATGGATCTGAGAGCCTATTCGGAATACTTTTGAAACTATAGCATAATTATTTTCAAATGTCGTATTAAATCTTTTTTGTATTACTATTTCTCCACATGGGGTAGAAACTTGAGAAGTATACTAAGTGTTACAGGCGAATCGCTCAAACCTTAGTAAAGGCTCTATTTACTATGGAAATTGGTAGAATCATCTAAGAAAACACTTAAGTAAGGTATCCACACGTGATTTACCCGTTAATTACCACCTTCTCTATAGTAGGCTAACAAATGTTTTTATCAGTACTATGGATAACTTATATTTCTATTGTCCTACGACATAATATTATGAAAGCGAAGAAGATGAGTCTTGATAAACTATCCATTCGAGAGAATTATAAAGTCTTTCGAGTTCCATTTTTTGGGGTTCATGTTAGAGACAAATGGTAGAAATAGAGGGAAGAAAGAAAACCAAAATTACGCTATTAACTGGGTGGATTAATCCCCAGTATGAATTTTAGTAGAGCATTAAATAATAATTATATAATAAATATTAAAGATATCTATTATTTAAACTAAATTAACGTAAATAGATATAGTTGATTTTCTTATTTTAAATAATTTTCAAATTAAAATTATTAAGCGTATTTTCACTAATTATATATGCTGCAAATGCAAAATTTTGTCAGATATATTTCAAAAAAATAACTAATATTAAAGAATAAAGTTTATATAAAAACAACAAAATCTCAAATATTAATTATAATTAATGGTAACAGTATTAACAAATCACTGCAATATTATAGTTTAAGCTATACATTAAATAAAAATTATCTATTGAAAATTTTTTAGAAATTAACTAATAATTATTAAAGTATAAACTAAATATCTGCATTACAAGCATTAGAAACTTTAACAAGACCAGCAACATACCAAAGCCCAATCTTAGCAGTATGACCAATAATAGCACATTAAATAACACGAGATTACTATAATAAATTATATTCTCAGGTATTATTCAGAATAATACTGTCACTGCCAGAAGTTAATAAATTAAAGAAGACACGCAAATATAAATATATAGGGTTTACCATTAAGGTTATAACATGTCTAAGTCAATTTAATTTTTAAATCTCTTAGAACTTAATCTATTAGTAACTAATTAAATTTTCAAATTTAAACATATCTTACTATCTAATTTATGAAATTGAGATTAAGCTAAGAATTCTTATGAGAGGCAATTGTATAATGATAAAATCATAAGCGAGACAAGATTTCGATTCTTTGTTATAATACTAATATCTGAGAGTTATTTTGTTATTTTATTACTGATTGGATCATTAAACGATTCAGTAAATTAGTGACATATAATTACCAATCCTACTCTGCAAAAGTTTTAAATAATTTATTTAGTAAATTTCTTAGTGCTAGTAAAGTGGTATACTGTATTACCTTTAGATATATTCCATTTGTTATAATTCAAAATGAAAAGTGTTTTTTGTCGATAGAGATAAAAAGAGTGATAGATAAAAATTGAAATACTCTAAGAATAATGTAGTTAATTCTTTTGAACAACTTTTGCTTATAAGATAAGACATATAAAAATTATATAAGTTAACCATATTCATATCAATTATAATCTTCCACATTATTTTATACTTAGAATTTCCAGCTTAATTTAAATATCTTAAGATTAAATATATTTTATTTAATCTTAAGCAAGACTAATCCAATTATAAGAATGCATTTAGGAATGAATCATTTAAAGTTAATTTATTCAAAAAGAAATCTTATATTTAAAAATCTGAATAAGTTATATATTATAAGTTATTAAAAATAACGAATGAGACAATATAGAAATGCTCAACAACTTTTCTAAATTAGCTTAGATTTTTCGACTAAATTAAAAAACAAAATAATAAATGTTTAATATAAGAAATTATTTAGAGTAATTTGAATTCAATTCTCAATAGTATATTCAAAATTTTTACCTTGTAATGAATTCGTTAATGACGAAGTTAAATAGTTTTTAAGTTAAAATAATTTAGGCAAAGCATTTAAAATTTATTTTCTAAAAATTATAGCTTTGATATGTTATTAATAATAAGAAATGGGTATTGAAGAGAAACTGATAGAGATATAGAGCAATTCTTTAAAAAAAACAATAGCGATAATGTAATGGATATCATTTAAAGTGCGCAAGATTAATTTTTAAATATTAAGGAAATATCTTTCAATTTTAATTGAGCTTATAAAAATAAATCTCAGAGATTTCTATTATTAAATTAAAATAAATTTTGAAAGTAGATTACTGATAAAACCCCAAGAGTATAATTTTAAGCAATTTGGGTGAATTATTAGTAAAATAATTAGAGATAGTAAAATAAATAAGTTTTAATTAGGTAGTTTACAAACGATTTGCATCAATAATAATTAGAAATTACGTATATATAATTTGTTTCATTTTATTAAGGAATGAAAAAAAGTGAAACCCCATAAACTTAATTAGAGGGGTGTTTGAGATTAGTGAAAAATATATTTAAATGCCAAAATTAGTAAAATTTTTATCAATCACTTATCAATAAAATGTACTTCTATCATGAATGTGGGAGTGAAGCTGGCAAACGAGAGCCATGCCATGACAACTCCAACGTCGACCTCAGGTGGGGGATATAACACATCCATAATGCTGTCGAAGGGAGGGATGAATTGGTCCTGATCTTATTAAAGTAGGAGACGATCTTGGTGATTCTGGCTTGAGTCTTCTTCATAGGGTCTGGTGCAGTGGGAGCACTCCATTTTCTATAATTTAATTTAAGTTTTAAAGTTTTAATCTTAATTAATTTAAATAGGGCAGCTATTCAAAACATAATAAAACCCTTAATTTAAACAATTAAAAGATCAAATTTTAAAACTTACAAAATCTCCCAGATATTTTTGCTTTCGACTTTTAAAGAAAAAGGTGCCCTAGAGAGGAGAAATTAGATCCATTCGATAGCCCTTAGAAATCTAGGAGGAATTCAGGGTTCAGGGCAGAGAGCATTCCCCCTAGCGAAGTAGCGCTCGATTTATTTTTTCCCTATAATTAAAAATAAAATATATATATTTAATTAATTGATTGATCCACAATTGTAATTGGTAAATTAAATTAACCCCTAATCAGACCTCCTAGAGGCTCAGGTGCCTGAGGGCGACCAAGGAATAGTTGAAGGCGCCGGTGAGCCATCTCATGTCGACATTAGGCATTAGAAATAATTGTCATCAGGGGGTGGCTAGAATGCCATTCTCCCTGAATGGTTAAAGATGGCAAGTATGATTGATCTTGTGGTGGGGAAGTGTGCAGAGCAAACCAGTTTTCCTCCTCTAGCTAAGGAATTCTCTAACTCATTTCGTAATAGAGAGGAATTCCGTGAGGGTGTTGATGTCACTGGCCGAGTGAGGCTCCAATATACATATCCTAGAGGTCTTTATCAGCTGGCCATTTGCTTGGTTTTTTAAAGATTTGTTGGTCCCTAGGTTATTTGTTGAGTGTCCGTTAGTGATTTATCCGTTATTTCTTAGGTTGCTTAATTTTCTCTAGTAATACAAAATTCGTTGAGCTACCGATGGAGCTCAGGGGACAGGCAGCCCACTGATTAAGTATTAGACTAAGAATCTAGACATTCTTGGCCATTTCCCTATGAGGGTGACCGCTCCATCTCCCCAGTTGATAATCTTAACGTCTAGTAAAAGAATGCTGATCTATAAAGATATAGAGGTTTTTGATAATGATGGTCTAGGAGGCCCCAACCTCCAACCTCGGTCGCGTTTTTACTATTAGATACTGCGCCTCTTACTCTTAAGGTCTCCTCCCTCGTCTCGTCATATAGATTCTCTGATTGATGCGTCGCTTCTCTGGGAGAGGTAAGCCTGCTCACTGATAGTCTTAGCTCGATGCTGCTGTGACCATCTCTTGGTAGTGGCTGGTCACATTCCTGCAAAAGATGGCATCGACCATGTCTTGCATCTCCTTGTAGGATCTCCGATCAACAGACAGGTTGTCCTTTGAGCATATGAGTCTCGTCCCAAAGATGGTGCTTCTGGGATGTGGGAGGGCTCGAGGGCGTCACAGAGGATTGGTGGGAGGAGCTGGGGATCCAACCCCACCGATCGCGACGATATGAAGGGAATGACCTTGTGCGATACTATATTATCTGTGCTCAGCATCTTTGTTGGACTGGGATTGTTTATATTATAATAATTAAGATTTATCTGTTAAAATAAAATTTAATCAAATTTGCCTATTAAATGTTAGTTGCTTTCTGTTTTTAGATTAAGGTCCTATATATATATTTTAGTACTTTGTTAAATAACAAAAGCTACCAAATATTTATAATAATAAAAATATAGTATTTATTTTAAATTTATATTAACTTAATTCAAAAAATTACTCTTGTGGTTTTATAATGTGGATAATTTATTTATTGATTATTGATTTCGAGAAAGAACATGAAGATATATATTTTAATATGAAGTCTATAATATTATTATCAAAGATCTTACCAATTCTGAATTAAATATTTATTTTGAAGTTTTGCATTAAATATATTAAAATTTTACTTTTAATTTCAATAGTCAAACAATATTAAGCATCTCTTATAGACTTCCAAGATCTTTATTACTTTTTAATTTTAAATTAAAATTAAATGTGAATAAATCTCAATTCTTCATTTGAATTCTATAATATGCAAATTATCAAAATAAAAATTATTAGATCACTCAACAATCACAGTAAAGGATAAAATCAAGCTCGATAAATAATTGGATCTGATTAGAACACGCTCCAACATAGATCATTACAACTTAAATTTAATTAGCCTGCAAAGTTTTTGAAGTAAAATTTTAAATTATTTTTGATTTGAAGTTATTGAAGCTCAAATAATATTGGTTCCTACAATATCTTCTAGTATGATTCATTAGTTTAAACTAACCCACTTACTTCGCTTTATTTATGGTTATGGACTGTTGCTGTTATTTTTGGTTTAGGATTAATATATTTAATTTTGTTGTAATAGTAAGCATATATATCAGAGCACAGTAAATGCTATCCCATTAATGAATGTCTTTACAACTGCTGTTTTATTTACAGCTTCACTTTACTATTGTATGATTATTATGAAAGAAATAAATATCTTGATAGCACTACTTCAAAGTCAATAACACATTATTTACATATCTTCAAGGTTAGGATTTATACTCTATATCAGACTCATTACAACTTATTTCGATCTTAGTTCCTAAGGATTATTGTTGAAGCAACAAGCCTAATGTAGTTTCCTATTTCATCAAACTTTAGTACACCATAAAAATCTAAACGCTAAGAGTAAATAGAAAAGGTTAGGAATTTGGCAAAGAATTGTAAATATTTTTATTTATAATTTTTAGTAAGGAAAGATAGCATTAGAAGTGAACTGTCTATCAGTTGAAATGATTGAATAAGATTGAGTGAGATAGAAGAAGCCATAATTTAATGATACTTCCAAGCAACATGAAACAAAAATATTGATGAACAAAAATTCTTATTAGCTAATAAGATTCTAATACATTTTTATTAAAAGCAAGCAACAAATGATAGACTTTAAACATTTAAAATATATTTTATTTAGAAAAATAATGTGAAAAATAAATTATTGTAGAAATAAATTAAAAAATAATTAGAATTTTTATAATACATTTAAAAAATTTAAATGTCTAAAAAATTGTTTCAGGTAGCTCTTAATTTACACAAAATTCATTCATCTTCAGTATTTTTAATTTATTTTTAATCACTTTTCTGATTTTTATCATGAAGTACCAGTTAAGTGGGACATGTGGTCTATGTATTAGGGCCACTAAAAAATATAATTAAAGATATACTTTTACAATTTTAATATTTTATAAAAAAGATTACTTCCTTCAGGGTCTGATCTACAGGAGTGATTTTTATTTTATTTTTTATAATTTAATTAGTTATTTATTATAAATTAAGAAAGCTATAATTATAAAAATAAGTTAATCATTCCGTAATTTAATTTAAGTTTGTATATTAATCTTATATAATCATATAAATAATTAATTTCATTATTTTTAAATCCATAAAAACTTTGGGATCCTTTTGATATTGCCTAATATATTCATATTTCTTCAATCCTAAAACTTTCTTTCTGTTATTTCTTTGCTGCATTATCATGACATATATTTTGTTGGTGTTAATATATTAAAACATAGACTATTTGAATTTTACAACTCATCATAATATCTACTTTAATAGGTTTATGAATTGATTATGTTTAATCCTTTAAAGAATCTATTTATTATAAAGTGAGGGATATAAACATCTACTTGCTGATTTATCTCTCTCACTTTTTAATTATTATTAATTAATTTTTCAATTAATATATTTAGATACTTTTTAAATCACTTAATTTTCGATTAATTTAACCTTTCGATATCTAATTTTATATTTGATTTATAATTTTATTTGTTATTCCAAGCTTTCTTTTGCACAATATTGCCAATATTAATTCTGAAACTTAAAAAAATAAATGTGTAGTAACATTTGAGTAAAGAAATAGCTGAATGTTATTTTTTAACATATTGCATAATTCTTAGTCATTTCTATGTTATTATGAATTTCTTACTTAAAATCTAATTATAACAATGAATCAAATCATTAATAATATTTTAATTTAGAGAGTTATAAAGCTTCAGACTAGTGTTTTTCTCCATTTATTATTATTTAATAAATATATTTTGATAATATTAAAGTCTGAATAGCAGAATTAGTGATTAATTTAAAAGTCATATTAATATTAATGTTTTCAAGCATTTTAATATCTGTAACTTTCCATAATATATTATTATTAGTAATTAATTAATCAATTTTAAATGGAATTATAATATTATAAAAAGAATAAATAAATTGTTATTTATAGTGTAGTGAATCGCTTAAGGCAAGGGAAATTAAAAATCTAGAGATCAAAATTAATTCTAGATATATTAAATTGTAATCAGTATTAAATATGAGTGATTTAAAAATATGTGAAAACATTAGTTTAGTTAGTTAGATTAGTTTTCATTATTATGACTACCGTTTATTCCTAGTCTCTCACTAAGAACCCTGACACAAAGCATAGGTCCGGCACTGTGAGTTGGTCAGTGACAAGGTTTTTAATTATTAAACTTTGTCTGGAATGATCTTGATTCCGAGGTGTGGTCAGTCTCGAGATGCTCTGGTTCAGTGACTGATCAGTATCTGTTCTTGTCGAATACTCTGTCACTTAGGAGGCAGAGTACTGCAACTTTGGAACCAGTGTTTTTCTTGTGTAGGAGTAGCACTGGCTTCTTACAGGGGTGCATGTCCCTCTCACTTTACTACATCAGAACGGTAAGGAGTAGTTGCTCCAAGGATTCTAAATCACTCACTCATATTTAATACTAACTTGTTATTTATAAATTTTATCGTATTTTTACTACAAAAAAATAATTTAAGGAATCATATGAAACATAAAGAATTGCTAACAAAATAATTTATACATGCTTGATATATTAGTTGAATTTTACAGCAAAATATTATATTTACTTATTTAGAGTAATGTATTACTATATTTTTCAAATGGCAAATATTTCTATATATAATAATAAAATTAATCATTATTTCTCAATTTCAAATAATAATAAGTCATTCAAAAATTAAATCTCATTTCAGCATTTTAAGATTTACTAGATATATAAATAAGACTTTCAATTGTAGTTCCTTGCATATTTGTTAAACCTGCAACTTTTGTAAAAGATCATTGTCTGAATAATTTTTTCTTATATTTGATAACCTCATTAAATATATTCTTTGGCTATTTATATCTTTTCAGAAGAAAACTGCTGGAGTTGCTCATTTAATATCAAGCAATATTTTGCAGCTATTGATGATAATATATATGATATGCAAGTATATTGCATACTCTTTCACTTTAAATAAAATTTCATGAATTTATTTTGTTTGAATAAAATAGCATTTAAATAAAGAGTATTATTAAAGTCATGCTGATTGAGAATTTTTTAATTAATTATTAACAAAACCTTAACAAAATTTTTATCTTAAATAATTATTTTAGAGACTTTATGTTATTAATTATAAAAATTAAGCATATTTTTAATTATTTCAATATCGGCACATTTTAAGACCGCTAATGGTGGAGAGATTTTAAAAATTTATTAAAGTATATAATAATTTTATCAATACCGTATAAATTGTTTACTATCTTAAAAATTTAAATTAAGAATTCAAAAATTCTGATAAAACTATACTATACTATATAAATTTCGAGAAAATATTAATAACTAAAGAATTAATAGAGGCCTTACAGTTCCTCAAAGTCATAATTGAATATTAAAAAATCTTTGATCTATATCAGGATATTTGAATCATAATGTTATATTATTATCATCATCCCCTTTTAGTAATTAATTGATTTGAACAAAAATCAATTTAATATATAATTTAATCGCAGCAATTGTCGGCACTTTCAAAGATTGCAAACAATAGAGAAAATATTTAAGTTTAGTCATTTCATTATATTAAATTTTTTAAAGTGTGATATTTATATGATTATAGTTTCAATAGAATTTTTGGGGGGGAAGTTTCCTGTCCCCAAAAAGGTAGATTCCTGCACCCCTTCGGAAGTTTCCTGCCCCATACATAAAAATATGTAATTTTTATGATTTTCAAAGAATCTTTATCATCAATTATGATAGTTATTTTTAATTTAGCTTCAAATATCATTTCTACCTTGATAATGAATTTACATTTTAATGAAAATCACATTAAGTATTAATAAAAAACAATTATTTTAGCCTTGTTTATAATATATAATTTGATAAAGAATAATTATGTACCTTGAAAATTATATATTAATAAAAGTTGTTTAGTACATGATTATGGTAATTGGAATTGAAATTTATTTATTTCTAATATTTTTATTGCCAAACAATATAAAATTTAATGTTGGGGGCAGGAAACTACCGGAGGGGGCAGGAAACTTCCCCCCCAAATTTTTATCTATAAATCATTATAAATCCTTCAATAGTCATGGATTTTACATTTTGTATTTTGATAAATTTCTGTTTTATTAGAGAAAGTTATTTAATCATTTATTCCTTAACTTAGATGACTTAATAATTCAGTATAAGTTGATTATTCTTAATTTTTTAATCTTTCGAATAAAATATAAAAAGTTTTAAAAAAACTAGTCTAGTCTGAATAAATTCAGGTAAACAAAATAATATATTTAAAAAAAAGGAATATATTTAAGAACCTTTCAGCTTATTGAGAAATAAAATTATGCTCAATACTTATAACATTATAAACATTTTTAACTTTATAGTGATTAAATACATTCCTGCTTTGAAAGCTAGTTCAATATTGAAAATAAATTAGAAAACAAGTCATAGCCAATGGTTAATATAAATTTAAAATTCATCCTTTTAATATTTTATTGCTGAAAACATGGTAATGTGTATGCTGAAGACACACTTATGAGAATTACTCTAAATAATAAGCAAAGTGTAAAACATTAGAAATATTTATAGCTTGGTGTTATTTTACTTTGATCGAATTATTGAGAATGTAAGATTTCACTAATTGAATTGAATATTTTATCATACGACTGATGCCAAGGATTAATTGGCAAGAAAATATATCCAATATTTAGAGTATAGAGAGCTTAAAAAAATTTGATACTTTAAAAAGATTTGTATCCGTAAAATATTAGGAGCGACTTTCAATTTCTAAATATTTATTTTGTTTAATTTAAAAATCTCAATAAGTTTAAACAACCATTTGAGGATTATGTTGGATTATTTGGAGTTGTCTCTCCAATCTTCACTTTGCTAATGGAAAGTAGGGATGTTGTTAAAAACAAACAGGCAGGATTTGATTGAGGCATATAAGCGCAAACTTTAATCTGGAGTGCCGATACCAACCTTAAGTAATCAAAGCTAGGAATCTATTATCAATCTGTGTTGTCAAATCAGTAAAACTTACCAATAATTATTTAAATATCAATTTATGAAATATTAGGGATCAACTTTAGTAATATTAGAGAATGCTTGTAAAGAAACTGCCATTTTCACTACAAGTATGAAAGTGACTTTTAGGTAAAGATTAAATAATATTTAGATTAGTAAAATATAATTAAGAGTGCTCGACTACCCAAAAATCATCAAGACAATCGAAGAAATAAATAAACAAGAAAAAATGCTAGCGAGAATAAAAAAAAATTATAATATATCTAGAGAAAATTTGAATATTTTATTTAGTAAGTAATTGTTTATATAATGCTTTCATAATTAAAACAAATTTTAATTTAATAAAATAGCGAAAAATGGGATTTAAACTCTTTTGTTTAAATACATGATGAAAATCCTGTAAATGAGAGGGACTTCATCATAAAAATAAAACGAGCAAAGGAACATTACTTACTGATCGCACACAGAGTTATAAACCCCAAAACCCCATAAGCTTAATTCGATGATTGAATAATGATTGAAATAAGAATTAGGATTTATACTATTGTAGATATACATTTGAATTTGGAAAATTAATTATAATTAAATTAATAATAAATCAAAATTGTGGCAGTTAAAGTTGGCCAATTTGAACGATCTTGGGCTCATTCGATAGAGAATTCAAAATTAGCTGGACTTTATTATTGGCGGTACTATTTTATTGCATCCCTGGAGCGAGATAACTTGACTTTAATGTGAGGGTATAATTTAATGAATTTAGATGCGTTTAATTAAAGTCGAGTTATCTCGCTCCAGGGATGCAATAAAATAGTACCGCCAATAGATAAAGTCCAGCTAATTTTGAATTCTCTATCGAATGAGCCCAAGATCGTTCAAATTGGCCAACTTTAACTGCCACGATTTTGATTTATTATTAATTTAATTATAATTAATTTTCCAAATTCAAATGTATTTCTACAATATTATTATTTTTAAATTAGATATAAGTTTTATAATTGAAATATTACTCCAAAAAGTCTAACAAAGTCTAACAACTCTAACAAACTATATCAAAATTAAAAAAATTAAAATCTATTAATTTATTGTTTGATCAATCAATTTATCTTATATCAAAGCTTAACTTATGAATTTTATTAATGTAACATTTGATTATTTAACTAAAATTAACTTTTCAAATTTATCATGGTTTATTTTATAAAGAAATTTATTTACTAAGATTTAAAATATTTGTGTCTTTATTTTAGGAATAGAGATCGTTCTAAAATTATTTATGATTCATTCGCTTATGTTTAAGCACTTAAACTCAAAAATTTACGATTAATATTTTATATCTTTTGTTTATCAATAACTCTAAAAATTTTTCTTAAAAGCAAACATTTTTCTTGTTTTATTATTTATCTAAGATCATATATAGTTAAAACTTCGTTTTTATAGAAGTTTATTACTAAAATCTTTAAACATTGATACTCCTAAGCAAAGGTAATTTTTACAAAAACCATTTTCTTAATATTAAAAAGCTTTAGTAAATTTAATTGTTTTTTAAACTGCTTTTAACAGCAAATTTAATAATTTAATTAGAGAGTGAATTCTTTATTTAGAATTAATTTTATAGTAAACTTTTTAAACTCTGCATTACATTAAAAACAAATTAATTAAATTATAGTAAAACTTGAGATTAATGTCAGATAAATAGTTAAACTTTTTGCTATAATTAAGAAATTAATATATTGTTCAAGCTTCATTGATTATTTATTACAAAATAATTTAAAATTGATACCTTTTGTAACAAGGTAATTTATAGCAAATGTATATTAAGGAAATAGTTAAGAATTGAATTATTTATAATAGAAATATTCATGATGATCCATCTTAACAATGAAAAGGCTCCATTTTATGCTTATAATACATTCAATATTTAGATTTAAAATTTTTTATTCTTATACTTACTTTATCTAAGTCTTGCATTTGTAGATTATTAACAAGGCACCATAAGCAATATAAAATGTTAATCCTAACTAAGTATTTCTATTTAGCTATAAAATTAAAATAAAGATACCGAAGTCTTATAAAACTCATGTAAAAAATCATGGATTTAAAGTTTTAAAATAATTAGAGAATTTTGGTAAACCCATATCGAGTATTGTAATATTATCTCATATACTATGAGTATAGAGAATTTCTATTTAGATCATCGATTTGAGAAATATCGCTAAAACAAAAAACCCCAGTTTTTATATTTATATACAATAAAATACCCTAGGGGCGGCACTAATGCCAAAAGTTCATGCCACTAATGGGTTTAGAATGTCTGAAATACAGCAAAAGATGAAGTTCAGCATGAATAGATAGCTAACTTCAAATTTGTACATTTCTACATCGCACCGTTGGGATATTGCCTGTGATGTTTGACAACAGTCGAGATTAAAATTTTCTAAAGTTACTCAAGTCAACAATTTTAAATAAGAGGAGTAAATTTTGCCTAAAAGTATTCAGCCTAAATTCTTTTGAATGTGTAGCCAGGATACTAAAAATGCTCGTTTCCCAAAATAGTACCAGGAGACACAAAACTTTAAAATCCCCGATATAAACTTCTACTGGAGTAACTAAACAGCAAAAATTCGGATATTTACAATTACCTTACGTAGAGATAATGTAATATCTAATGTAACAAGACACTATCGTCGGTGTCATTAGTTACTAATAATTATAATAGTTGCAGCCAGACACACTTTTGCTGCAGCTGCTCTAACATATAGTGTTTTAAGTTTCATTGAGATGATATAATTATGATAGCTTTAAAGCTAGATTTTATGTTGATTTAAATTTTTTAACTTCAAGAGTCATCTTTCAAAACAGTGTCTCTCGAGGATTTTTTAATTTTTTAAAGCATAAATAAGTCATTGTTAAAAATAATCATATATTAACTTCTCTAATAAAATATTTTTTTTTCTTATTTAACTTAATTACATCCTTAAGAATATAGTCATAAATCTGTTAGGATTTTTAGGGTGCCTTATTAGGATTCCTTAATTTAACTTAGGTGTAAAAAACGATATTTTAACTTAAGATAGAAAAATGATCTAATTCTATTAGGAATTATCGTATTTCCTTTTAGATATCGAGAAATTTATTTGAAAATAATGAAAAATATTGAAAAAAATCTTTATAAAAAATGTAGATATTTTAAATTCTCGAGAGACACTGTTTTAAACGATGACTCTCGAAGATCATAATAATATGAAGTTTTGATTTAATAATTAAAAACTTAAATATATTTTAAATAAATTTTAATTTTTTAAAAAATGGAGATTTTTAGAGAAAAATTTTTCATATGTCCTTAAGCATCAATCAATTCTTTAATCAGATTCAACTATTGTAAATGCTATAAGTAATTAGACTAAAGGGAGTATCTATTTATATATGAAGAGGTGTCTAGATACATTAAAATGCTACTGTACTCTGCATGAAGAATCCCAGGAATATCTTTTGCCATGGCCACTTAGTCACTCTTGTGCTAGTTACTTATTGGAGTACCAGTATTCGTGACAATAGATACTTATTTGGGCAACGTGAATAATTAGTAACTGCACCTTCAGCATTCATAAGGATCTAGGGTAATTTTTTTGGACAAAATTTACTCCCCTTACGACATTTGAGTAGCTTAATCAACTATAAATTGCTGCTTACTCTACTTATTACAACTGTCACAAGACAATTTCCATTTGCTTCGATTTTTGAATGATCAAATCCTCCCTAAAGTGAGGTGCATATTGAAGTACAATGTATTGAAGACCAGGACTGCGAAAGGCGTCGCATCATCTCTCGGGAATACATAAATGTATCGCTGCTTGATAAATCTATAAGGTGATGCAAGGTACAGATGTAGCCATGCCTCATCTAATTGCTCCACTTTAAGTAATTACCATTTTTCGATATTTCATTATATTAAAATTTGTTTAATTATGAAAGCATTATAATTAAAAAGGTAGGTTTTAACAATTATTATTTTAAATTTTTATTTATTTGATGAGCTAAGTCTAAAAAATAACTTAATGATGCTTGTCAAAATAAATAAACTTTCAACTTCATTAGATAATTTACAAATTATTTTTTTTTTATTTTACATTTTGAACTTAGTAATTATTTCTCTATTATGATTAGTGAAAATAAATTAAAATTTATTTTACAAGAATTTATTAATTTAGTCTATAATATACTTTCTATCAATTCTTTTATTTAAAATATATTTCTTTTTTAATTTATAAATTTATTTGCTTATATGTATTATTAGCAAACAAAGAAATGTTTTAGTTTAATAATAGTAAATATATTTTATTTATCTATTTTGATTATTTACTGTTTTGTGATATGTAAGTAAGATCTCTAAATCTTTAATAAAATTGTCTGAAAATAAAACAAAAAGTTGAGTTCACTCATAAAATCAATATTAAGAACTACTAAATTATAGATATTTCTATATTAGAAAAGCTTTCCCGTAAATTTCAATACTTCCCTTAGTATAGTTAGAATGGGTCAGTTATAGTAATCTACAATATAGATGCTAGAATAATCTCCATTTTTTATCAATGATAATGCACCGTACTGCTATAATCCCAAGCAAAACTACTGATTTGAAATTGCTCACAAAAGTCATTCTAGTGGACAGACACCAATCTTAGGTGAATGTTACTCGCGCTATTTGGGCTGGAAACCATGAAATGAAAAGCATGCCGCAATGTTTTAAGAGCATGTAAATTCTTTTTATAATGAGTTTCCTCTATTTATTCAAAATATAAAACGAATCTTAATTTACCTGCTATTGTTGTTACTTTGCTTAAACGTATCTACGCACTACATGTGCATTAATGTTAATGATTTATTTCTCGGTATTATATCATAACTTGCACTTTATTTTGTAGAATAGAGAAATTGTATTTCGTGTAGGTTTAATGCACAGTGCTTCAACATACTAGATATGAAGACGAATTCTGCATTACAATTGATAAAAAGTAAGAAGCCAGTTTTTTTTCGTATGATCTCACGAAGAGTGATTCTACAAATTATTATAGCTGCAGGTATCACATTTGAAAGATAAATCATTGGCCTTAACCTTTATAAATATATGATAGCACGCTTCTACAAATAAATTCTTTCTATTTTAATTACAAAAGTCTGAATACAATGATATTTAAGCGTACAACTTCATGGAGAGTAAGGTTCTAATTTAGGCATTCGATATAAAAAAATTTTCGTGGGAAACTATCTGCTTGCTATTGCAATTTGAAACTCCTTATAATGTATGCTGATAAGTGTAAATAGATACTTCGATGTCTGTGATATAGATACCTAGGTTAGTATAATTAGAAACTTTCAGTGATGTGAACAGATACCATTTTTGAGCTACTAGATTATAGTGTGATTTAAATCGCTGTAATATATGCTGAAAATAAATAAAAAAGGGAGATAAACAAATTTAAAAGATCATAATTTCCAGTCAATAGCTCATATATGGGATTAGTGTGGATTAAGGCCTTATAGAATTATAGATATAAATATTAAAATATATCATAGCGTAACATTGAATAAAATTGATTTATTATAATAAATATAAAAATAAAATAAAGTAATAAAGGTAAGAAAGTGCGGCATAAGTAAGTAAATTTTGCTAATTTTAAACCACTTTTTGAAATGTCAATTATTGTAACTCATTTCTATATTTTATTATTTTTTATTTAATTTACACATTTTATTTTTTTTATCAATGTGATAATTTAAAAATAAGTAAATTTTAATTTAAATTTAGTTATCATTAGTTTTATTAAATAGATTAGCTATATAAAAGTTAACGCAATCTGGATTCTATATTGAAAATATGTAAAAGAAATACCTGTAATTAACTATAATTTTTAAAAAAATTAGCAATTTTGTTATTTATAAACAAAGCTAAGAACTTAAGTATATTTTAATTTTATTATAATAAGTATTTTACTCAATTCATTATTGTGCTAAAACTAATTCAAACAAACTATTATTCTTTAATGATTTTACTTTTTTATATTTAATGAAAAATCTAAAAATAATTAATTGTTATTAGATTCAAATTACTCTCAATTTATTAATATTATCTTTATATATTATTGAAAAATATCAATATCTACAATTCTCTTATAAGAAAGATTTTAATAATGGAACAGCCAGCAAAGTTTTATACCATAAAGGATTGCATGGTGAGCGAGCTCTTCTCAGTTTTATGTCTCGTTAGAGTACAACTGTAGGTTCTATTTCTCGAAAGCCTTTACCGCATCCAGAGTTATCATCGTTAAGCTCATTCATGCCCAACATGGATTCTTCGCTGTAGCAATCAAATAACGATGAAATTTTGATGGTTCATGAAATAGATGAGGATAGCAAGTCCTAATCTGACCTCTTCACACTCGAATTTCGCTCTTCAACATGTATTCTATTCAGAATAATAAGCCCTGCATTCCAGTCATATGATTTACTCAACTAATTATAAATCAATTTAATAAACTATTTTTATTGTTTTTATTTTGTTTTTAAAATTAAATAATTTGTTTTGATTTATCAATTATTATATATTGAATCAATAAGTTAAATAGATCAAATTTAAAGTATTGTCAAGTGACTCTTGGCTTATTTGTTTAAAATATTAAAAATACTCACTTAAATTAATACTATTTAATCCAAAAAATTATAAATAAACTATATAAAAATCTAAATAAAATGAACCTTAATTTCTTGCATGCATTCAAGAATTCTCACTTATAATTCATAATGGAACAATTACCCAGAAAAGGACTGACCATGAAATAATAATAATGCATGAATTTAGTTAAATAGGTCAGAATAACAAGGATGGGTATTTTTGACATATTTAAATACTCTATCAAAGGTATTTTGTGGTCTGCTTCATTTGCCAACTGAAAAGTAATAAATGAAGATGGTTTTTATCATCAATATAGAGGAAAAATAAGCCAGAAAACTTAACTAACTAAAGATTTACTAGACCGTTATTCTATTAGTTAATTTAGTATTTAAGGGATGAGTTTATAATAATTATTAAATATAAAAAAATACATAAATATATATTTTAAATGTGATTTGTTACTTAAAGGACATGTTTTGATTTGAAAAAGCAATATTCAATTAAATTTAATTGCATTTTCGTTTATCATTTGTTTTAAAAATATAATGATTTTTAAACTGTTGCCTGGGCATTGTTTGATCTAGTCTTTTGGGATTTAAAAATTGTAGGCATTTCGTTTTTTTAATATTTTAAATGATTTTACATTATTTTGAGTGTCCCAAAAAATAGCAAAACTGGGAGTAGAAATATTTTACAATTTCATCTCAATCAGCGATTAAATCTTCCTTTATCTCTAATCAATCTTTAATCTTTTTATAAGGCTTCATATAAAAAATAGAATTAAATAATGTTCGTAATCAAAAGCCCAAAACCCTTTCAGTAGTTTGATTGAGTTTTTGATTGATAAAAGTAGACTATTAGTGCATACTTTATTAGGGTTTTAATAGGGCTAATGTAGGGGTTTAATGTTTAAATATTAGTAATTTAAGTTAGTATAACAAGCGAGTTTTTGAAATATTTCACACAAACATATGTTTAGAGTTATGTGTCAATTCTCTGAATTTTATCTTTATAAGATGATATTTGATTGTTTCTATTCTTTGTTAATTCTCTTAGCTTGGTTTGATAATAGTTGAGTATGCAAGCTCTCTGAGACCTCCATTTATTTTATTTTTATCGAGATATTGTTTGATTCTCTGCTTAGAATCTCTCTCACCCCTGCAGCTAAAGTAATCGTTTCTTGGCATGTCGCTCTCTATTATTATTACTGTTAGAGCCCAGATATCCCATTAAGTGTCTCCATCTCTCCAATCCTCTCTCTCTGGGAAATATCCAGGAGTGCCGTATACATTTCCTTATGCAGAGGCTTGCACTCTTTGAGCTCTGTTGAAGTCAATAATATAAACTCTAAGAGGCTGAAAGTTCATCATGATGTTCTCTGGCTTTAAGTCTCTATGAACATAGCCTAGCTTGTGAAGCTCTTCAATCCCTCCAACTATCTGCTATACTATCTAGCTAATTTATCTCTGACATCTATTGTCAGATAAGAATTCTCTGTAAGTCATTTCTAATAAAGGAAGCCTGAAGGCTACATGATTTTTAACAAGTAAAATAGCATCAAGCTAGATGATATGCCTGCATTCATTTAACTTTTCCTTTTAAGAGCATAATACTCATTAGCAAATTCCATTTGGAACTTGTCCTCACCAAGGAAGTAATTGAAAGGATATATCTTGTAAGCATATTATTCATCTGTAATGACTCTCTTCTCTATTCAAGAGTGAGGTAGTTTTCTAGGCAAGAATCTAAGTCAATAATTTTTTTATATGGGAATCTTCATTGCCTCTATTTTAACCATGATTTTATTGATCTCAGAGACTGGAAAGTTCTTGACTGCTTTCTTCATTTT
>ARYC01003755.1:0-14142 GCA_000711775.1 Oxytricha trifallax
AATAATAAAATTAATAATTCAGCTAACATTTCTTAGAAATAAGATATTAAATTATTGATTTCCCTCGAAAATGGTCCATAATTAATTTTCACTATATTTTGCTGATTTGGAAATATATGAATTTTATGCACATGATTATTTTTTATTGATAAATACAACTTTTTATAAAATTTTCTATATATTTATAAATTATAAAATCTGTAGTAACTTATATTTAATGATATTTCAAGAAATAAAATAAATTTATTTAAAATATAACATTCAAATTCATCTATTCATTGAATAGATCAAACTAAAAAAAAATAATTAAGAAATTTTAAATAATAAATCATAAATAAAATCTTAATTTAAAATTGTTACTAAAATGATTTTCTTATTTCAATAAATTTCATCAATATTCTAATGAATTAATTGAAAATGATTGCTAATTTTAGGATATAATGAAATATAATTTTTATGTCCATAGTACAAAATATTTTACTATTTTTCTAAATTAGAACATTGTTTAAAAACAATATCTAATTTAAATATTGAGCAAAGATTTATTTAATTTTGCTTTATCTAAAAAAATGAAAATCATTTTAACTAGCATTTGAATAATTATAAATTATTATTGTTTAATAATAATATTTTATTCATTAAAGTCTCTCTTTATAGAATTTATTAATTTTTTCATTAATAAAAATTACAATTTGAAATTATTATGAATTTATGAAATCCATAATTTGTTTGTGATTAGAATTTTTTAATAATAAAGAACATAAATTAAAAAAATATCAATTATATATTTTAAACATTTTTAGTTTAAATTTACATAAAATTATTTTTCTTAGTTGCTTATATAAATCTCCTTATCTGATATTACTCTTACTTAGTTTTTATACAATTTTAAATATGAGCTTCCCTCTTCGACCCAATTCCGCAATTTCCAAAAAAATAATTGAAAAGTATAAACTCTTTTTGTTTTTAATATCTTTTATCTTTAAAAATTTATTTTTATAGAAAGACCTCTCTCGCAATAATTTAGATTTTACATTTTTTTTAGTTTTGCATTAGTAAAATAATCCTGAATTTTTATAAAGTTTTGAAAAAATCTGCTAAAAATCTATTATTAATCTAAGGCAGGAATTTTATTAAGAATTATATTTTTTAAATATAATTTTCTATGCACAAACATGAACTTTAATTAATACCTTTTTTATGTTTCTGAATGCTTTAATACTACAGTTTCGCTTAGAATATAATAATTTTAGTTAAATATTCTATCAATTCACAAGAATTCTATAAATTTAAACAGAGATTCCTAAGACTTAATATTTGAAGTAGGATTTACCTATTGGGTAAGTCTTAGATTTATCATATATAAAAGGATATAAATTAAAACAATAATAATTAAAATAGGGTGAGGGATAAAAGCGTGTATTTGCTTATAGTTTAAAAATTGCCTAAATAATTACACCCAATCTAATAGAGTTAAGTAACAAAAAGGCAACTTAAAATTTTGTAAAAGCTATAAGAAAAATGTAATAATTCAGTATTTTTTAAAGATTAACAAACTTATCTAAGTTAAAAAGTGAATCAATAAATAAAGTAATCATTAATCAATAAATACAAATAAAGGATGGTGGTGTTTAATCTTGGTTTTTTGTGATTAATGGCAATATCTAAAAATATTATTATGCATTATTATATTATATAAAATATAAAAAAATAGAATACTTCTAATTTTGTACCTATCTATAATCTTTCATTAAATAAATAAAAATAATATTTATTTCTAAAAACATTAATAAACTATTGAATAATCACAAATCTATAAATAAACATAAAGAGATTAAATAAATTTAATAGTAGAGAAAAGCAAATTTTAATAAAGTAGAATATATACACTTTAAATTATAAAAATGCAAAATATTATAAAATTAATTAAAGCAACTAATTATCACTAGATAACAAATTAATATAAAATTCTAGAAGTAAATTCTAAATAAATTCCTATAAAAATAACTTATATGAGTCTTTTATACCTTAAATTAAAAATTGCTTCTATTATATGTATTAATAATAAAATGAATAAAAAAAAAATTTATTGAAACATTATTTTCTTACTCTATTCAATATAATAAATTATTCAAATAATATTAAGATGCTTCAAATATAATAAAATTTCATTAAAAGATTTTTTCCTAATTTTATCTGATTTTCTTAGTCTTCAAATCTTACCAATATTTTTATATAATTCTACTTCAAAATTATAGTTATATAAACATGTTTTCAATTAAAATTAATTATAAATTTTAATGTACAATAATAACATTTAAAATTAATTTGAATAAATCTTTGACGCTATCATTTAAATTCGTGTCACTGTCAGACTACTTTTTGCTTTTAAGACTTCCTTGAAGCTTCGTGCTTTGAGAACGAGTCTTTTCGCTCTTTTTTTTGGTGGGTTTAACAAGAGGAGGTACAAATCTATCGATTTTATCTTCATCTTTTATTTTTTTCTTTGTAGCCTGTTTTTGAGTTATTTTAGTAATGTAGGATATGTTGTCACTGGAAATTAAAGAGGAGAAAAAATTATATTATTTTTAAAGCTAGATTCCGACTTAAAATCATATTGTAAGTTTAATAAATATAGAAGGGGGAGAAAGTTTGCTGCTAAATAAATTTAAATCTTTTTATTTTTTGCCAAAAATTATAGAGAAATCATTACAATCACTGCTTCAATTTCTAAAAATATAACTTTAAAGGTTTACAACTCTCTTTTATCTTATTACGCATTATAAATCTCATAAAAACTCACTGTTTTAATAAAAAATTCAAATAATTTTCATTAAATTACTAGTAGAATTTTATTATGACTTATGGATTTTTAAATTAGTAAATGTGTTACTAATTAAAGATTAATAAACTTGATAAAAATAAAATATTTTTTATTTAACAGGAAACTTAAAAAGGGGTCAGAAACTAATTTTTAGATATAGTAAACTTCCCCCCCCCCATATAAATGCTGTTATTTGTCATTAAATAAAAAAATAAAAATTAAACTTTTAAACCTTTTTGAATTATTTAATTATTTTCTTTCTGTTACTTGGTTTCTAAATTTTATTGCATCTCCTCCAACTCATCTTCAAATATTAAATTTTGAAGAAGTCTTTTACTTTTTTCATTCTTCTATGAATTGAAATATAAATCCTGTAGCTCCTTCCCTATTTCAGATTAACTATTGCAATATAATAAGAATTTTGGCTTTTGATAAAAATATAGTATAAAAAGAGAAACTTTAATTATCTTAGAAATGTAAACAAAAATAAATTAGAATTAATGATTTAAAACATTAAAATATTAATACAATTCTTAAGTTATTCTAAATTCTAAGTAAATAATAATTAATTAAGACGTATTGAAGTGACTTGCTCTATTTTACACCGATAATTAACTCTTTAATGTTAGTTGAGATTTTAATTTTTAATTTCCTTTAAGTGGAGTGGTGCCTGATTTATTTTCAATACTCAATTAAAAACTAAAAACCTGTATTTAACAGTTTTATTTTATTTAAGGGTTTTTATAGATAAAATTCTAAATTATATTTAATAGTTTGAGAATAAATATATTTAACCTTTTGATAAAAGAGCATGAGGTTTTGAATATATTATTGCAAAAAGAATCTATATTATGATTTCAAAATGTTTGTTTTAAATAACTTAATCATTAAATCTGCTTCAATAAATGAAATTAAAAAAAATATAAATTTAATAAATATTGTTCAAATATGGAATGAGATCTCGTTAGAATTTAGTTAGTGAAAGATGCCCTAGAGATTCAGCAATTCTGGATTTCTTGAAAAATCTAATATTGTAGGAATACATTTGATTTGGGGAAATAATTTATAATTAATTAATTAAAATATTAAAATCTTGGCAGTTAACTTTCTGGAAACCTAGACAATATGGTACTTGTTCGATAGAGAATTCAAAATTAGCTGGACTTTACTATTGGCGGTACTCCCCTATCGCATCGTAGGAGTGAGATAAATTGAGTTTAATTTGGTGATTTGTTTAGTGTTTTTAATGCCAAAATTAAAGTCGAGTTAACTCGCTTCAGGAATGCGATAGAGAGGTACCGCCAATAGTAAAGTCCAGCTAATTTTGAATTCTCTATAGAACAAGTACCATATTGTCAAGGTTTCCAGAAAGTTAACTGCCAAGAAATTAATATTTTAATAATTAATTATAAATTATTTTCCCAAATCAAATGTATTTCTACAATAATATCAAGTTCTTTCTATAAATGCAATACACCTTACTTCAAAATAATTTCTTGAAAATATTTACAAAAGTAGTGAATTATTAATTACAATTGTTCAACTTTTTTTATGATGTATAAAAGAACTCATTTATAATAAACTAAATCTTTTGGATTTCTTGAAGTGTAAGGTTTCTTTTCTTGCAAGGGCAACAAGCTCTGATTATTTTATCAATGAAATATTATTAAAAGGAAAATTCTAACTCCTTAGTTTATGAAAGTCTAACCTTCAATTTATTGAGTATGGAATCTTGCTACTAACTATAAACAAATATTTTAAGCTGTAAATTGATTTTTAAAAATGTTCTATAACTATTCATTTAATTAAACTATTGTTTGGAATTTAATATTTCTAATTTTTCAATGGTAGTCTACTTGAACTTGGCAAATCTATATCACTGCAATTTTTATTGCTATATTGACCCATTCCTTTAGAATCAGTCTTAAGCGAACCCTTTTAATTTTATATGCCATATAACCAGGCCTAATTATTGCTTCTGTTTTCTATGTCTACACCGACATCGATTTCTGGTTTATTTGGCAGTTAAATATTGCATTGTGAGGGGATCTCACTTTGAGGGAAATTATTTGGATAATTATAATATTATTGAGGAGGGAGTGATTGCCTATTTAAGCATAAGTAGAGCTTTTTTATCATATTTAAGAAATATAATTTTTGCTAAATCCGCTTCGTTGTGAAGGCAAAAAACAAAGTGATAATTGATGAGAAACCTCCAGTAGTTTAAAAATTAAGTTTATAAAAATTCAAATTCTAAACGGTTAACTTTAATTATCTTAGAATTATTGATACTTAATTAGTCGAAAGGGCATCGATTAAGTTGAAGACTGTTCTAGTTGTAGTAGATTCCTTTTCATCTAGGTAAATATACATTCTTAATAGTGAGTCCTCAGATCTTTTTCTTGTATCTATGAATATAAAAACTATTTTTTCCCCTTTATAAATAAGACATATTTAGTTGCAAAGAATTTTATGAATTCTATACCAAAAGTGGTATATGTCAAATTTTTCTCATCAAACGAAGAATGGACCCACGAGTCTCTTAGTATAGCTCTCTGTCTACCTACCTTACAAAACATAAATTTGGTGTCTGTGCCTATGGAGAAATAGTTGGCTTTTAAGAAATATTTGATTGGAGTGTCGAAGCCAGCAGACTCAAAATACTGCTCTGTTTGAGCAAATAGAAACGTTGTATATGGTGCGATGGCATCTGCTTATTCTTTAGTTTTGCAAGTCTACCCAGGAAAACTTATCTAGAGAAATTTTGGGTAAAGGAAGAGATGCAAACTATGAATTTTTTTTATCAATCAAAATTATAAAAATTAAATATATATATAAATATAGGAATTTAAAAGTGTTACATTTAAAGACTTAGAAAGATTTCGAAGGGTCTCACTTATCTGAATTGAATAAATAGGAAGGAAAAATATTTCAATTAAAAAAATTGCATTATTATTAAGAATATGAAACAATATAAAGATTATAAATGGTTTACATATTTATGTTCTTTTGAACGAAATTTAAACTTTCGATCGGTTAATTTTATCCCAAATAAAATATGTTGAAAATAAAAGATATCGATCATTTTTCTCATAATAATAAATTTATTTATTTTAATGAAAAGATAATTACTATTTTAAAAATTTCTTAAAACACTATATTATGAAAAATTTAAATTAGTCTTTATTTATGATTTGATCTCTAATATTTTTTTCACAAAAAATTCCTTTAAATTATAATCAGGTATTTAAGTGTAATTACTATTTATCTTGTTTTAAATATTTCTAAAAATTAATAAATTTTTTTCTTTATTCATGGATGATGCCCGAAATTTACAAAATTTAATAATCAAAATATACTTTGTAATAAGCAACCTTAGAAAAAAGATGAATTTTATTAATTTTTAAATGCCTAATCGCAATAAGCAAGTCTTGCAAATAAAAATTGTGGAGTTAAACCCATGAATAAAAATAATCTAAAATTTAATTTATAATTGAAATTTAAGCGAAGAAATTTAGTTGTGAGACTTATCTCTTTATCTTAAATTGAATATATAAATAATTAAAATTTATCACTACTCATTGTATATTTATTTAGATTAACGAATATGAGAAAGAAAATAAATATTGCAACTTATAAAATTTAAATAAAATTATTAAGTTTGAAAGAATAAAATAATTTAAGTTAAGATTATTTATTAAATGCATATAATCCAATAATTTAGATGAAAAACTTGCACTTTTATCAAAGATTATACTTAACAATACATACATTTATTTTCTTATATTTGACAATTGAATGATATAAATTTTAAATTGGGTCATTGGCAAACTAACATTTTTGATTGATTGTATCAATCTTTGATATTTAAATTACTTGCTTAAAATTAATCTGTTGGAATCGTTTAATAATATTTAAAATTTGTACAGAACTATAAATATTTATTGAAATATTTGAGATTTAGTTGAGCCAGCGATACCTCCTCTAAATTTATATGAATCAACCTTTGCGCACCACCACTTTGAATTATCATCCACTGATATTCCTCCGAATCTAGTTTAAGCGCATCTGTCTAATCAAAGCCCTAAAACCTTACATTATAATTAGGTACCTTGATTTTAAACAATTAATAGATGGTTGGGTTAACAATTCGATGATGTAATATATATTATTATTATAATACAAACATAGATGCTTATACTATTGAGGAATAAACTATTTAGTAAAATGCTCTTGCACTTTTGAATTATTATATGTAAATTTTGTTAATATTAAAAGATTAGTTACTAAAAGATTAAATCATGATATATTTCCTTCAACTATTTAAAACACTTATCATTATTCTTTGTTGTAAAAGAGTGAGATGAAAAAATCGTTATTTTAATTTTGCGAATTTTCATATTTTAATTTTTAATTCTAATTAGCAAGACTTCATTAATAAACTATTGAAGGTAAATATGGACCAATTTATAAGATTAATTTTTATGTATTTAATTATATATTTTATTTGTTGCTATTATAATAGATCTTTGAAATTAATTACTCCTTTGATACGACTCACAACTTAGCAATGATTTTCGTTAGTTTTTAAATTTTCAAAAAATATCTGTAACTATTGAACTGATAATAAAACATAGTAATTCCGTTTCTTAAGCTATAATTTGTAATAAATAATTAAGATAAAATCTTTTTTATTTAATTTTTACTTAATTTCCAACTTCTATTGTTATTTTACAGCAGTGAGAGTAAATATTTCGTTTAGAAATTGCTTTTAATAATATAGATTAATTTAAAATTAAATTCTGAATTATTAATTTATTCTATAAATCATATCTCATGCACATTTATGCAATAAATCTATAAAATATTCAGATAAGTATATATACCCAAAATGCTTAATTAAAATAAAAATATCCTAAATCAAAACATTTACAAACTTGTTAAAGGGGTTTTGGGGTTTTAAATTGTATAAGATTAGTACTTGATTCTTGAGGGTACTCACCTTCAGCGTAATTTTTCTTTAGATGTGATTCAAACTCAAATAATTGTATGGAGAAATAAGTCTGAAGATTATCCTAATAATATAAAATATTTAGGCATACAAAATACATTAATAATTTGTGACAGAAAGTAATGCCATTATAATGATATTAATTGTAAGATTCTCTTTCAATATATCTGTATTATTACCTTCATAGGATAGTTAAAATCCAAAGTCGAAATCAGCAGAGTGAACTCGTAAGTGTTCCACTTTATATAAATCCCTCAATACTTGTTATTACAAAACAAAAAGCCTTTATAATTCTTATAGGTAATATTAATTATTATGATATTAAATATATTTAGCAATATTATTGTATGTTTTTCCTATCTTAAGCCTGACTGAGCTAATCGCAAAAAATATCGCTAAAGCTTAATTATAGTTATTTTGTCATAATTATCCTGCATAAATAAACAATATAAATAAGCAATTTTTCTTCTAAAAAATTATTAAGAAACTTATTAAATAAAAAGCTAATACTGAGAGAATAGTCATGATTCCTCCAAAAACTGATTTAAACGTTACTTCCTGTTTATAAGTCAGGGATATTGGGTAACCAAATTTGTCTATACTACGAAGATTCCGATTTATAAATGCGGAAATCCCAGAGTTTTTTGGGTGATTCTAAGTCATGTTTATTAAGTAAATTTATTAATAATAACTTTAAATATATATAGAAAGGCTCAATAAAAATAAATTTTTTAAATAAAAAATTTATGTCTTTTACGGGAAGTTTTATATATTGAAGTTTGAAATTGTAAATAAATTAAGATTTCGATTGTTATTCTTTATAAATTTTATATAAATAATAATTGTTAATGTAAGAGATATAAATTAATCTATATTTAAACTTTATTTTATTTTTTCCAGCATAAGAAAGTTACAAATTATCAACAATTTAAATTTCTCTTATATTTTACTTTAGATTCTAAACAATATTTTAGTAATAAAAAATAAAAGTCTAAATAATTAATCATTTTCGTTATTAATTAAAAATATAAATTTATTACAAAAATCATAAACATTGAATTATATATTTTAATTTATGGAAATGTTATCAGTTTTATTTATCTTGTTGTATTAATATCATGATTGTCAAACTTTAAAATAATTTATTTTATAATAGCTAATAAAATTAATTAAAATAAAAATAAATTAACAGCAGTTTATCAAGAATTAGAGCACAAGAAAATTTATTTAAAACATTTAGAATTGATTTTTTATTAATTCAAAATAGTTTAATTAATCTTTATTGTATTCATATTTACCATATTCATTTTAAACATTGGGCAATTTTTTGCGAATATATTAAAATAAAGCTTCATTCAATTAAATCTAGTTTATTATTTATATATAGTCGTTGAATGATAAATTTAATTTTTAAACTAAGTCAGTGATATAAAGTGCTTATTAAATTTTATTTATCTGAGAGAGGTGTATTATAGGCGTTAGGAAAAAAGCTTATAAGTTGGCTTAGTTACAATAATGTTTTTATAAGTTTGAATTCATATTATCACTCGTTATTTTTCATATTTTATCAGACTATTGGGTCCTTAAAACTTTCAAATCTCACTGAAGAGATTTAAGTGTAAAATTACTTTAAAATAAATGCAAAAAAGAAATTATTCTAAATAAAGAAGTATAATAAATTGAAGTTTACTTCTAAGAATATATGGGCTGGACCTAAGGCAGTATTATTTGGCAGTCGGGGTGGGTTCCTTTCTATTTTTCATGTTTGGGCTGTCAAAGCTCAAGTGCTTGCTGATTGAATCGTCGTTAGCTCCACTATTTTCATTGCCAGCTACGAAACCGCTTACAGTTCGTTTGCCTGAGCTTTGTCTCTTGGTAACCTAAGTTGAACCATGAGGGTTGCGTTGATTAGCAGTCGATTAGAAATTTCCGCCTTACTTTGAAGCAGACTTTTCGAAGTTTAGTTGTCTTTCTCTGAATGGACTGACTGACTGTTATTTTTTAGAGCTTGAGTCTCTCTTTTGCTCTTTGCTTGACTCAATTGAATTAAAAATAAACTACTTTAAACTCCTAAATCTCTTAAAGTTCAGCCTCGTCTTGGGGATAAATGCCATTTTATCTATCTAAAGCTTACCAGTTCCATTTTTCAACTTCTGCGCCCTTTGCATTCATGCTATTTTTATAAGAGCTTGAATTGACAAGCTTGTGAATTTCGTTTCTTGTGACAATATTGGTTTGATAGTCGTACTCTTCTTTGCTGATTTGCTCGCAAGCTGATGGTATTCTTGAGTGACGAGCTTGTCTTCTTGAGTCTCCAAAAATAGATCCTGACTATTAATTCACTAATCCTTCTTATTCTTGAATCTTGAAATTATTAAAATTATTGAACATGTTAAAATTAATTTCATTAAAACATTCTTATTAATTTATTGAATTTCTTCCTATTTTTCAGCTTCTCTTGCAATTCTGCGCTTGTTATAAGCTCTCTTGAGCGCCAAAACGAATGATAGGAACAAAACTGAGAAAAGAAGCACTAAAATTAATATATCCCAAAACCCTTTTTAAATGTTTACACAATTTAAATTTCTTTTTGAATTTAAGTCAACTAAAATTAATATAAACCTTGAAAAAAACAATCAAGTCAATTATTAAGAAATAAAATCTAAAATTTTCACTTCAAAAATATAAAGAGAACCTATAGTAATATTTCCTTATTTTATTGTACTCATCACAGAATGAATATTACCTCGCTGATTTTGGGCTTTGAATGTATAAAAATATAAATATTAACTTAATAGCACCCATTGAGTGTCAATTGATGCATGTATGTCAGATTTATCAGAGATCATACCTTCCTTTGCCTCTACAAGTACTCTTTTTGAGTCTTCCAACACGTTTTCCAAGCGATATCTCTTGTCAACATAGTACAACACAAATGATGCAAGGATTCACTTAAGTTATAAAATTTTTCATTTCCTTATACAATTGAAAAAACTTCATTATCGATATTTACCCACCCCACTATTTTAGTTCAATTGATATAATTTAAGATTGCGAGAATGTAAGTAGATGGTGCCTGAAGGGCTTTGATTCCTTGGGCTCTCATATTTTCCTGGCTGTAAATGCGAACATACTTGCGGACCTGTTTGTCCTGTGAACTGGGCGGGTTTTCTATGAAATCTTGCTTTTTGCTTAAATCTCTTTCCATTTCAAATAGTTTGGTTTTAAGGATGTAATGATGCTTTAAATATGGTGGTTTTAAGATTATTGTAATATTAGAAAATAATATGATTGAATTTAAATAATTTTACATCATTTTACATCTTTTAAGACATAAAATTTAAAAAGATGTAAAAAAAACTACAATAAATTAAAATAAATGTAATCGAGCAATATTTAATTTTTATTGATACAACTCTATTAGTGAATGCTCACTGATGGTAATTAATAAATTTAAAGTTTTTTATAAATTAATTAGAATAAAAATGTTTTTATTTATAATTATGTTATATGAGGTCTCACTGATGGTTAATGTTATAATTTAATCAGTAATTTTAACAGTTAAATTTTAGCTAAATTTGCAATCTCCTAAATTTTCTCAAATTACTGCTCACCAATAAATAAAAATGATTGAACTTCGTCATGAAGCATGACGGAGGTCTTCATTTTATATAAACTTTATTATAAAATAATTAAATATTTTATAATGGAAAATTAATAGATTTAAGGAATTAATGCCCATGAAATTACAAATTGGGGCTATAAAAAAGAAAATTTATTTTTAAAAATGTTTAAAATAAAATTTTTAGTTAAAAGGTTAGATAAAGTTATTCATAATTTATCGACTCTTGCATTCTATAGTCAATCACAGTTAATTTTAGAGTCCTCCTCACTTCCTGAATCTCTACATCCATTCAGTAAACTATGATCAAGTTTCAATACCTATTGAGAATATTTGTGACTGTCACTAAATTACGAAGCTTAATTACTTATGGTTGAATATGAAATTTAGGATTTCGTAGTTAATGTTGATCTTTTGGCTTGATGTTTTTGTTTACGTTTTTATGAATTCTTACTTATTAAAGTATCAATGTGAACATCTTCCTCCTCATTTTCTTCGTCTGAAGCAGTTTGCGAGTTAGAATTACGATCTTTTAAATTCATATCTTGGTCTTCTGCATCGTTTAGTTCCAGCATGTGATCTTCAGGGTTTTGAATTTGACTAAGCTTTTTATTCTAAATTTACAATCTTCGCTTCATGTGGTTTTTAATCATATCCATTTAACTCATGATTTAAGAAGGCTACTAATTATCTGCTGGAATTCCAAAAGCATTTGGTATCATAGGTAAAGCTTGTTAAAATTGATTGTTCATTTGTTGCAACCCATTAAGAGTAAACTTGTTTTAGGATACTTGACCGTTTCCGAAGTCATACTTCTTATGAAATTCTTTCTCCTCTTCTTTATAGATACCACCTTGGCATTCTTTAGTCCAGCGAGATAATGATCTAAACTTCAACGGGTTCTTAACTTAAAGTTGATTAAAAACTGCAAAAATATGTTCACAATATATGTTTAGACCTCTAAAAAACTAGCAGTTGCATGTTATTTCCCCTTCTTCGTTCAAAACAAGCACAACTTAGAATATTTCTTTGATTGAGACATCCTTGACACAAAAGATAGCACTCTCACCTTCAATATCTTCTAGAGTGTAAATCATTGGAGGATTTTTTACTCCTTTGGTTATTTTAACCTTTAATTTATGACTTTCTTAGAACTAGTATAGCATTTTTTCAAAAGACCATCTAGAATAGTGTTAATAAAGTGAGCTTAACAATGGATTATTCATTACTTCTCTCTTTTCATGTTTATGATCAATAAATGATTTCTCTACAACTCTCTTTTCAACGTCTAAGATCAATTTAAACAAATCATAAAGAGATGATCTACTGGTTTATCTGCATTTAATCATGTGATTGACACTTTCAGCTCAACTTATAGTACGAAGGCCTGCATTGAAAAGGTGTGGTTGGAAAGCGTAAGCCCATTTTTCCTTTATTTGAAAGAGTTGTCTAAGATAAGACATTCTTTGTTCATCTAATTCCTCACTTTGTTAGAAGATAATATCCTATAGCTCTTAAAATTTCTTTGGATCTGGGGTATAGATACATTCTATGATATGATTATACAGCTACTTTTAGTGCAGCTTCTTGGTTTTATTAAGGAAAACGAAATGCTTTTTCAAGTTTTGCATCATATGCCATTAGCATAGTAAGTGAGTTGTTTTGTTGAATTCTTTCTCAATAGCTGCACACATTGATGAATCAAAGTCTGTTATTATGGTTCCAGGTTCCTTACCATTGTTAAACTCAACTAAATTCTTCAAAAGCCATTCATAATGTTCAGCTGTTTCTCTTGACAAAAATGCAAAGCCCAGTATAATATTTCTACCCTCCCCTGACACAGATGAAATAATTGTTAAGGCAAGGTCTTGCTTATTAGTTTTGTAAGTTGCATCCATAAATACAACATCAGAAAAGGTTTGATAGTACTTTCCCATCATTGGAGTTTGTATTAGCATTCTATCGATCTTTGGATTAAGTGCAGATTTACTATCATCTTGATCTTCCAAAACATAAGCAAATTTAAACTCGGGATCCTTCTTTTTCATGTTTTCAAGACATTCAATAAGTTAAGTAACATCTGGTTTACTGGCTTAGACTTCTTTGTTATTCATGTGTTTTAGAACTTTCATCATATGATAAATATCATTGTATTTTGTATTCACGCTATATTTTTTGTTTACTAAGTTTTGAATCATAGCTGGCATTACTTAACAATCCATATAAAGCTGGATATCTTGAATTACATGCTCATTATAAATAAAATGCCTGTCTTTGACTTCTAAGCAATGGCTATGTTACATAATCATTTTTCTGCATCTAACATAATGCTACTTTTCAGGGCTCCATCTAAATCTTACTTAAACTGGGCAATCTAGCAGAGAACTTTACTTTATTTAAATTCCTTGATTAATTCTTTGCTTACAAATAGCTTTTCTATGACAGCAAAGCATAAACTTTATAACTTGGCCATTTTCATCTCTTTGTCTCTAAAATTTTTTGAATTAGATTTTATATGGTAATCCCATTGCATTATAGGTCTATAAAGCTTCTTCCTCGTTTGCGAATCTGCATGGAAACCTTGAAAAATCCACGAATTATTCTTAATTGTAGCTTAAGATGATTGATTTTCCAGATCTACCAGATCTTTAAGTAAGTTATGATCCCTCTAATTAAGATGCATTT
>ARYC01003756.1:0-28800 GCA_000711775.1 Oxytricha trifallax
TTAATTTTGAACAACTGTAGAAAACAGATATTAAATGAAATTAATAAAACAGAAATTATAGATCGAAGTGTAAAAACAGATTATTTAAATCAGGAGGTTCATTTTCGTAAGTCATTATAGTTCGGTGCAGGACTAAGAAATTGACCCGAGTACAATGAATGATAATAAATCAGGATGCGGTAAATTTCAAGGTAAAATGAAAAACATAAACAATTTTTTATTTTAAATCCAGAGAAATACCGACTATAGTTCTGAAAGTGTAAATATCAATGTTAAATGCAAATTTAATATATCGATAATGGATTTATGTTATAGACTGGTTCTATGCATAAATATAACAATTTATTAAACTGCTTGCATGTGAAAATATTTTTAAAAAATAAAAAGTTTCACAGTTAAAATTAATTTAATAATTTAAGAAACCTTTGAACTATAGTAAATGGAGAAATACCAACTCATTTAATTTCTATCTTAAAAGTTAAATTATACTTATATTAATCTTACATATACAGATTTGATAATTAATAAAAGTAAATCGAATATGAAAGTTGTTAAAGATATTTTACATTCATATTATTTGATTATTGTTATTTATATTTGGTAGCTTTCGTTTTAATCACAAGGGTATCAATATATGTTTATATTTGAATTTATATAAACCCCAAAAAGAATGTTCGCATGAGTTTGATAAGTGAATAAAAAGTTTTAAATGCATCAATAAATAACGAAATTTAAAAGCACAGATTTTAACTTAATTTGAGGGAGCCGATCCAGAGAATCGAAAAAGAAGAGTTGAGAATATTACGGCACCCATATAGTTTGATATTGATTTGATTAATAGGGTTTGATTAGTGTATTTTTTAATTTTAAGTTGAAAGCAGCCAGAAAGCCAGTAGGTCATTGGAGTGCTTCTCGAGATTTTTCAACGTTAGTATTCCACCCTACTGACCTGACCTCAAGAATCCAGGCTGTTGGCTTAAGCCAGAGGTCATTTTTCGAGGTCCAAACTGAAGACCCGAATTTTCTATTTTGAGTGCCATTAATTTCTAGCTATTCCCCTCTTCACATTTCTACTCGCCACTATTCAGTTATGGACGGGGAAAGGATTTGAATTTGAAAGGTACCGCGGATTCCGACATTTTTTCAAAAAGCCAATTTTGCATTGGCTCGAGCTCCAAAGTTGGCGAAATTTATCACAGCTCTTCAACCACCCGTCTCCTTGTCACTCGAAGCTACTTGTCTAATGAGTTATAGTAAATACTCCTTAATTGAAGTGGTTTCGCAGTGAGCCATGAATAAATCCGGAGGATATAGATGAAAGAGTAGCAACCCATACAGTAAAATTGCAATAATCCAGTCGAGATTTTAATAATTCAGCTATTTAATATTAAAATCCAGTGGAATTAATCATTAAAATCTAGCATAAATCAGATGAATCCAGTCACTGGATTTGAGATGGCTTCTAAGACCGACCCTCCTCAACTTTTAAATGCAGCTGCTGGTAAGTTTCAATCCTTGTTATTAGCTTCTATTTAGAACCTATCAATAATTAGCAGATGCCAGAACAGGCACCCGAACAAGAAAACTTACCTCGGATTTTTGAAAATCTACAAGCCAATGTAAATCTTGAAGATGCGGGTAAAATCAAGGGGATCAAATCTGAATATAAAAACGCACAAGACAGTGCCAAGATCAATCGTGCAAAGGAGTTTCTGCATTAAAACAACTTTGATTTAAGTTTGCTGCTGGAGCAGGAGGATTTTGCAGGCTTTGAAAATACTTAGGATTTCAAGCGGTTCGTGAGAAAATTTATAAATAACAATAAACCCAAGTTGGCGAAGCACAGCCATGAAAGTAAATCTGTAATTTCAGAGCCACCTGATCTTACTGCAACTTACGAAGAGGTGAAGGTGAGCGACTTCACTACGAGCATAAGCTTTGCAAGCGATTAAAAACCAAATAAAGAACCCTTACCCCAGCTCTTTATTAACTATGGCGCGATCATCGGCCATGAGATCTTAATCAAACACTTTGAAAATTTCAAATCTTCTAATTATTATTAAAGGTCTTGCATTTTGCAAGATATAGTGACCCGTAACACTCAGTCACTTTTATCATTCCTAAGCAATTTTGAGAACGCTAATGATCAGGAAATGCACTAGAACCTGTTCTCTCTGCTGGTGGATTTAATATTGAGCGATGGAAACTTAGACCAAGACTCGAAGCCTCGTATCTTTTTAGCTGCTTTGGGTTACTATTAAGGAGAAAAGGTATAAGTAGAAGACTAGTTAATACAAGAATCAATCTTGTTATTAGTACGCTCCCCCAATGCAAGGCAAGCTCTAGGCTTGGCAAACTTTGTGTTCTTCAATTCAGTAGCCGCATTCACAAAATACCTTGCTCAAGTGTTGAGACTTGATGAAACTAACCCTTATATTGTGCAGCTTATGAGTCGGACTTGGCAATTATTCGAAATTGACTCTCAAGTTTAGAGACTTATACCTTCTTCATTCTTCATTTTGAATGTGCCTTTCATCACTCTACTAAAGCAGGACTGTGGCCTGCACTTAATCAGAGATATTACCGTTGAATACACAGAGTACTTCGTAAGAATTTGTGCTTTATCTTGCTCTCACACTGTTGATGCTCTCAAGGATTATATATCAACTACTAGGGCTACATTCTTACAGAAGCAAGAGCTTATTGATTCAAGCACGATGGTTTTCTTTATGAAAGGCCTTGCATAAAGACTGCAGAATAGAGACGTACAATGGGTGGGCAAGATTCCGCAAATCTAGAAGCTTCAGCAGTAAATCATAGAAGCTCAAATTGAAAAGAATGTAAGTCTGAGCAGCAATATTATTGAAAACTGCCTTAATGGAGACTGCTCTGACATTCAAAAGTTTTTGCACTTGCCTCGCAACATGGAAGCCTTCTCTGATAAGACAGTTGCAGACCTACTTCAACTCTTTGAGAATGCAAATACCTTGCACTAACTAGCAAGTGCTTTCAATTCAAAGTCTTCGAATGAAAGGTTGGCTGCCAGTGAAGCCCTAGAAAAGTTGCAGCTAAATCTGGGATTTAAGTTGTACAGTTCTCAAGTATTATGCATTAACTATATCTGCGACAACTTGCAAGCAAGCCATTTAATTCATTTTGGTATTGGTAATGGCAAGACCTTAATTTGCATTGCGCTAGCCATTCTTATAGCTCTTCGGACCAAGCTCTCCGTAATTATCATTGGCAAGAATGAGCACCTGGTGCAGAGAGATTTCACGAAGTTCTAAAAAGTTATTAATGCGATGGCACTTAACTCGAACTTTAATTTCATTGCTAAGAGCGCTGGTATTTACTTCTTTACTCAGCCACAACTCAAGAAACAAATGAAGACTCCTAAATTCATAAGTGTCTGGCGCGAGAGTATCGTGCTCGTCGATGAATACGACTGGATTTTATTCGATGGCTCCAGTGATAATATTGTCAACCAGCTTAATTTTTACAAGCAAGCTAAAAGTATTATCGGCTTTTCAGGCAGCCATCTTACTCAAACCGAGGAAACCTGTCTTAACTTAGCTTTGCAAAGCACACCTGTGGTGTTCCCTACACTTGATAAGTTGCAAGGTGATAAGAAGACGCAGCTACCAGACTTGCTGGTAAGTTCAAATCAGGCAGATTACTTGCAGAAAAACAAGGAACTCATAAAGGACTAAGTTGTTAATTCCCCAGTTTTAATTGTCGCCTCTGATAACTACAACGCTATTTAATCAGGCCTCTCGAAATCCTCTTTCGATTTCAAAAGCTTCAGCCACGGCTCAGCCGCTGTCATTGAAGGCAGGTATTTAATGAAGAATGCGAGCAAGAACTATGGTGTTTACTTATTTAATGAAGCACAGGGAAGAGGAACAGACATCTAAACTAATGATGAAATCAATTCAAATGGGGGTACTTATTTAATCATCGCTGATGTCTTTTCAAGAAGATCTGAAGAATAAATCATTGGTAGAATCGGCAGACTTAATACCAAAGGTAGATGGCAGCGCGTGTTATACAAGAATGCTTCTAATGATAGTTCAGAGCAGCTGCTTATAGTTGTATAGAAAGAAATAGATCTAATACTTGATCGCAAGCACAACCAAGCATAATCAATTTTATAAAATCAATAAGAAGCAATGGATAGTTTTGTTGAATAAAGCAAGGTGCCTTAAGAATAAATTTCTGCAGCGCTTTCAAAGGATTAGGAGCAAGATAATATTGTAAGAGAAGTCGTTAAACATATTGTAGCTCTCACTGAGAAAGC
Organism: Oxytricha trifallax; assembly: GCA_000711775.1. Classification (NCBI taxonomy): domain Eukaryota; phylum Ciliophora; class Spirotrichea; order Sporadotrichida; family Oxytrichidae; genus Oxytricha; species Oxytricha trifallax. The sequence goes on from ARYC01003756.1 coordinate 4,298, forward strand.
TTACAGTGAAGCAAGCAACGCAGCAGCAGTAGTGAAGCAAGATAATCTTGAAGAAGAAAAAGAGCCTTAAAAAGTTGAAGGATAAGCTGAATAAAGTAAGTTGGGTTTTTATTAACCTTCTCTCATAGAGCTTATTGAAGAGAAGATGAGTTAAAATCCTGTGCTTCAAGATAAACCATTCGACCAGGTATAGTAATTGGTGCAAGGAATTTAAAGCGGTAGCACCATGAAATTACTAAGGCTCAAGGCAGAGAGAGAGATCCAGAAGTAAAAGCAGTACTGCAAGTTCCAAGAGAAGATTAGTGAAAGGTTAACAAAAGCTTGAATTAATCAAGGAATAAAATAAGACTTGAGAGCTGACTACTCGTCGCAGTGCCAGAGAAAAATCATTGAGTTGCACTTATACAGAGCTGCCAGAGAGTGAAGAGACAATGGAGAGATGGTTGAAGGCAGCCTCGAGTGAGAGAAGGCACTTTAAAAGCGACATAAACCATAGAAATTCAGAGAGAAAACCAAGATTAAGAATATGAGATTTATCTTAATTTTTTTAAGCAATTCACCATATTCAAGTTTTTGCTATTAATAGCATTTAGAGAATCGTGGAGGAAGAGAAGCAGCAGCACTCAGCGTCTCATGTTAGGAGACTGATTTTGCATGTTCTACAAGTTACCCATCTTGCATAAACTACTCTCTCATCTTGCGTAAGTCAAGCAACTCACTTTCCATATCGTCATGTTATTGCTTCAACTTTTTAGTTTACTGCAAGAATTCTTGCTTATCTTATTTCAAAGCCATTTCATAATCTTTTACCTCCTCCATTTAATCATGAGTTCTCTTTCTTTTAGATGAATCCTTTACTAGATTCACAGCCTTACCTCGCTCAGCTACACAAGAAATTAAGAGAGAGTAAACTTACTGCTAAAGTTAAGGCATCTGCTGAGAGCGTCCACGAACTCGGGTCTCATTTCAATTACGAGATCTCTGTTATGGTCTAGCTTTTCTCTTCGTTACAACATTGCATCATTAATCATCTGGGAGACACCGTCGGTGTCTAGGGTGAAGAGCAAGTCACAGATCCATTATCTGTCTAGGTGGACCCAATCTCGTTCATCAGGCAAGTGTTACAGCAGTCTTGAAGACCCTCTTGCATAATCGAGAAAGTCTTAAACTGTAAGTCCATCGATTTAAGGCACTGCTGACACTTTGACTGCGTCTCTTCTTACATACTATAATGATAGTTACAAGAGCAAGCTAGTGGTTACCTCTTTCTCCGCTCTTATGATTTACTTAAGGAAATAAATGTTGGTGGAGTCCGCTTTGGGTAAGAAAGCGTGGCAGTCTTTGGCAAGAAAGTTGTATAGCTCTTTCTTACTTTTGCATTTCTGGGCGAGTTCTGAAACATTGATACCAGTAAGTTACTATTGGTTCATTAAAATTTAAAAGTCAGGTGCCTTTCACCATTTTATATAGCTCAATTTTGATTCAGGAAGACACTGCAGTTACTAAAAGCAGAGAGTGCTTTTCCTAATAATGAATCCCACCAGCACGATCCGATTTCCGCTAGCGGATTTCCTACCAGCACGAAACGAATTCATTATTATTAAATTTAGGAATCTTCTCATGGAATCATATTCTGGAAGACGACAGTCAAGACTCTCTGATTTCTTCAAGTTGGAAGATAAAGATTACGATGGTAACAGCTCAAGTGAAGAGCCGAGCTCGTAAAGTTAATCAGAAGATTCTTAAGATCAGGCGGATTATTTAACCACTAATATGCTATATTAGAGAAATATAACAGTTGCAGACGTTAAAATAGAATAAGTTAGTATAAGAGATATGACTTCCCTATTCGAGGATACTCGTGATGAAATTTCAGAGTTCGAAAGTGAGGGATTTATCATTGACCCCAAAGAGGTCTATAGAAAAAGCGTGAAAAAAGAAGTTAAATCATCATTACTGAGTGATAAGGACATCAAGACTCTTGGCTAGTTAGTGTTAAAGCTTTACACTGAATACAAACAATCAGATTTAGAACCTTAAAGTTTGATTGAGCGAGGCGAAAGTACTGATATGAACGCTCTTGAAGCCAAGGTTATTGATAATCATAAAGTGAAGGATTAGATTCCAGTGTTTGGTTAGCATACACAACTAAATGCAACCGTTCCTCGTAGGATACTAAAGCAGTTGGGGAAAGAAAAGAAATAGTAATAGAAAGAACTCAAGCTTGCAGAGGAGTCACTTAGACTGCGAGACAATGAAAAGCTATCTTACTCCTAGATAATGAATAGACTTGGCATTTCATACTACAAGTTGCGAAGGTACTTGAAAAGTCCAGTCAAGAAAGCCAGGTTTTGGAACCTGAAGTAAGTTAACAGAGGCAGGTATAAGAAGCTTCACAGCAGAGCACGCACGCATATTGTTAACATGCTCATGCTTGATACTTAACCTGTACAGCTTTCAGATATTCAGCGCAGCTTATAGAAGAACATCTAGCTAAGGTGCAGTAAGTAAATGATAAGACGCTTCCTGAAAAATGAGTTAATGATGACCTACAAATAAATCAAGTAGATTTCAACTTTGCATAATAGTAATAGTAGTAAGTTGCAGAGGTAATATGCAGCACAGTAGTTCGTGCTCTAGTTAAGTAAAGGCAAGAGAATTATCAACATTGATGAATCAACTCTGAACTAAACAGACGAAAGACGCAGAGGCTGGACTGCACCTTACGTTAAGAACAGAGTTACAAATTCTCAGAGACTTAGATAAATGAATTTGATCATAGGGGTTTCAAGTACAGGAGAGTTGTTTTATACAGTGAATCATGGTAGAACTAATCAACACTCCTTCCTGTACTTTCTGTGCAAGCTTATTAATACACTCGAAACAATTGACTGTTAGTGGAGATCAAATACTTTGATACTTATTGATAATGCTCCTTATCACAGGTCTCAAAATATTATGGAAAAGTACATGGACTTAAGATTACCTCTAATGTTTTTGGGGCCTTATCATTACAAGATTGCGCCAGCTGAGCTAATGTACTCCTGGATAAAAAACAGAGACTTGAATCCACTAAATACAAGAGCCTAATCAAAGTAAGTTTAAGTTAAGTAACGTAATTTAGAGGGTACTGGGCAGCATTTATGAAAGAGGTGGGAATGAATATAAGCAGAATAAATTAGAACTTAGTGAGGCACTGCTTTTATCACGTTTTAACAGCAGCCTTAGAAGCAATCTCACAAGAGGATTTGTGAATCGAAGTGCTTGTTTGAATGGAAGTCTCTAAACCAAGCAACTTTAGCTAGATAATTATGAATTATAAACTACAACTTAAAGTTGTGGCAGCTGCTATATTTGTAACCTGATTTATACTAAACTTACTGTTATACTTTCACTAAGAATTTACTCTAAATTACACATTTCTATAGTTTATAAAGTAATTATCAAATTGATACTTACATCAATCCTTTTCTAATCTAAGAAAAATTTAAGCATCTTCTTTGACCTAATCAGTTAAGCTAAGATAGTAAAGTGAATTAGCAAAAGTACATTTATCTGCTAGCTAGATTGCCTTATTAATTTTTCTAACCTATGAAGAGTTAATAAGAAATGAGTGAACGAAGTGAAGGCAGTTGAACTTCTAGTAAACTCTTAAGGACTTACTCACTCTTATTAGTATGGGATACCCCCCATGTGCCTGGAATTTTTTCAAATTCCAGGCACATGAATCTGGAATTCCAGATTTGTGGGGGGCTTTGGTAAGTACATAAAAATATTTTTTATTCCAGATTCATGAATCTGGAATTCCAGATCTGTGGGGGGCTATCAAAACTATCAAATATTTTATTTTATTCCAGCACATGAATCTGGAATTCCAGATTCGTGGGGGGTTATGCATTGTAGTCAGAAAAAATTGACCACCATTTATAAGGGATTTTTCAAAAAAATAATAAATTTCAAAATTCTCTAATTTTGCTTAAAATTGCATAAATCTAAAAAAATAAAATTATTTTATAAAAAAAATAATTTATTTTAAAAATGTATTTTTAATTTTAATTTAATTTAAAATACTAAGATAAAAAAATGAAAAAAGTTAACTTTTCCTTACAAATTGAAGCTATAATGTATTATTTAATCTCGTTCCTCTCTTCCAGATAGTTTTAAGTTTTTTTTAATTAATACAGATTAACCAATACTAAGAGATATATCTTTTCTAGAGATAAATTCTATTAAAAATTAATTAGTAAATCTTAATTTATCTAATACTTCTAAACCTAACTCATTTTTAAACATTCATATACTTGTTTATAAATACAAGTTATTGAAGACCCAATTTTTTTTGGCTCTTAGCTAAGCTTGGACTTCACTATTTAAGATTTTTCATAGTTTAACCAAGAATTTAGATACCAATTGGATAGCTTTTTTAATCATTACTGCTCCCTATTAACTTTAATTTAATGAGTAAAAGCAGACTATACAATATCACCATAGCTAGGTCATAAAAATCATTTGTTTATACAATGATCACCATTATTTCCTTAACCAGACTGTAAAAGTTGTATCAACCATATTTGGGTCAAAGTCTAATATTTTTTAAGTATAACTAATCTTTGACGACTCTGCTAAATTATTGTCAAGTTATTATCAAATAGAAATACCGAATAATTAACAATTATAGAGAGATTAATAAATATTTCAAAGAAAAATATAATACATAAATACTCATTCTTAGCATAGATTCTAATATTATAAAAAACACTACAGCAAATCTACAATAGTTTGAAAACACGATTAAAATTCAATATTATCTCTCGAAAAAATCCAAAGATGATGGCAATAAAATTTACAATTGAACTTTTGTATATCTAAAACTTATATGAAACCATTAATGCACAAAAATCTCTAAAAATAGCTTGAGTTCTAATTATTAGAGCGGACTACGAATAGGAGAAAAGAATAGGCATAATAATTAATTGCAAAAATGGAAACAAATATGAGGTAGTTTAAATTAGACAATTGACATTACTAAATATAATATAACATATTATCCTTTTTATCTAAATTAAGGGTACTTAAAAACTTTGTAATATTAATTTTTCGAAATAATGTCAAAAAATGTTCAAATATTTTATTCTTAGTTTTATGCAATTTTAAGCAAAATTAGAGAATTTTGAAATTTATTATTTTTTTGAAAAATCCCTTATAAATGGTGGTCAATTTTTTCTGACTACAATGCATAACCCCCCACGAATCTGGAATTCCAGATTCATGTGCCTGGAATAAAATAAAATATTTGATAGTTTTGATAGCCCCCCACAGATCTGGAATTCCAGATTCATGAATCTGGAATAAAAAATATTTTTATGTACTTACCAAAGCCCCCCCCACAAATCTGGAATTCCAGATTCATGTGCCTGGAATTTGAAAAAATTCCAGGCACATGGGGGGTATCCTTAGTATGAGTGCTAAACCATTAGCCTTATCTATAAGCACTTAAAAATCTTCAAATAACTATAAGAGATACAGCCTGAGTTAATTTACTCTCAAAGCCCTTGACTCTTCTCTCTGGTCAGTATGAATACCTTGGCTAGGTAATTTTATTAATTGTAGGTATAAGCAAGTTAGAAATTTTAATCATGCAAAATAATTTATCCCAAAAACACTAACGCATCTTGATATTATTATTTAATTATTTTCAGGGCAAACTTAATTTAAACGAGTTTGTATAGTCAAAGTTGCTGGACTTGGTCAAATTAAATACAAAATCCAGGAATGATTTATAGCCATCCATTTTGAATATTCGAATTTTCTGGAGAAAAAAAGAGTATAAATTCGAGTCATTTTTTTATAATAATTAACGGCTGAACTACTTGCCCGACAACGGTTGTCGAAACGTGAGGAGACATCAGGGGGCCTAAATAAAGCTTAGTGTGTTCTTGAGGCAAAGTAAACTTCCAAGTCATAGTGCAAACGCTAGTTAGTCGTCAAAAAAATCTTTAAACTGTTCGTTGCTTTTTTTTAAACGTTCAGATCTTTTTTCAAATAATCAATAACTTGCCGTATCCTGGTGGTGAAACGTGAGTGAGACATCAAGGGGCCTAAACAAAGCTTAGGGTGTACTCGAGGCAAAGTAACTTGGAGAGCCAGAGATCGCAGTTGCACAGTAGATTGATTAAAATTAAACAGATCATTTGTTTCCTCGTAATGATTTGACCAAGCTTTTACTTTTTAATAATCAAAATCTTAAGTTCTGTAGGAAAATCAAAATCAAAAATCTCGAGTACAAAAATCAAAGAAGGCCTTCAATCAAAGTTTTAGAAAATCAAAATCAAAACCTGTAGCTACAGTAAATCAAAACAAAAAAATACTCTGTAAGTAAGTAATTTTATTTTAATTCTTTGGGTTCTGTTTACTTGTTACTTAACTACTGTTACATTGTTGCTTGGGTTCTTTTAAAAAATGATTTAGCTACTATTGAAATCACTGTTACTTTGTTACTTGTTATTTAAATTGATCTTAAAGCCTGGCCAGGCAAGCTAATACTAAAGCATTTTTAAAATGAAAAAATTCTCCTCAAGGGTTCTTGGAGTTCTAAATGATTTGTTACTGTTACTTTAGGTTCTTAAATTAATAAAACTGCTAACTGGGTTCTTACTAACAATTAATTGGGTTCTTTAATTTTTTACTTTGGTCTTACTGTTACTTTGAGGGTTTTTACTTGTTACTTTTTGAATAATTAAATGATTTTTAGAACCTGAATGTTTAGACTTTAAAATTAAAATAATAGTGGCCACTATTCCCCAACTCTTTTTAGTCTTTAACTCTGCAGAGTAACCTTGTTTTAAATACTTTAAAAATTCTACCACTAGTAAAATTGACTTTAGATGTTTTTGTAACAAACATCACTTAGATTTTAACTTAGACTTGATTTTAATTAAATAGCTGTTAGTTTTGAAAACCAAGTAAACTTAGTTAATTTTTTAGAGTTTTTGATTTTTTACTTTTGAACTACAACTACTGGGCTAAAGCCAATTTTTAGGTCAGTTAGGGATATAGGTAGGTAATATAAGCTGATAGCTCAATTTTCTTTGAAATTATCAAACAACCAGAGAAACTTGAAATGCTGCCAAAATTTTCATTTTAGTACATCAAGTTTGAGAGTAGCCATGCTACTACTAATCAATGATTAGGTTTGAAATTTTGAAAAAGTTTTGAAGACTGAATGAGTACAGTTAGTTGACTTGATAGCAAGAACCAGTACCTGAGAGATAAACTGAGGGTAAGTTAGGGCAGTTGAAGAAAAGTGAGGGAGATTGGAGCGGAGCTCCTAACTTTGAAATTATTTGGGCCCTGATGTTTGTTACCAATTAATTCTGAATTTAAAGTAGGAACTTAAAGCTGGCTAATTTAAAGGGCAAGAATCCAATAAAGTTGGAAACCCCTGAATAAAACCAGAATTTCTCAAACTGCCTGGAAATCAGTGAAGTTTTAGGAGAAAATTAGAATGTGAGTGTGAGAGGAAAATTAGGGATGGTTGAGCCATATTTCTCATTATTATTATAACTATGATTTTGATTGCGGATGTCTTTATTATTATGATTTGCAACTTCATAACTTTCAGTCCTCCTCATTTATAGTACACTAGAATATTAGTAATTCCCTCATAGTGGAAGAATAGAGTACGTAGAGAGGAAAGTGCAGGGGCTTCGCAAATTTATATTTCGACTTGAGTATGACTAAATTCCCCCTCTTATAGGGAATGTCAGCTTTCTGATATAAAGTACTTACTGCACCCAATAAACATGCAAAGTGAGCAGAAGTTCGAGGCGAATAATATAAGATTAGGGAGGCTGTTTCACTTGCATGAATAAGTAATAGTGTATTTAAGCACTCTGCAAAGAGTGCAAGTGAAGTTATTGTGAATTGATTTAAATGCACATATATTATTACTGTCTGATAAGCGAAGCTATACTTTTATCTCAATGTAACAAACATCACAGTGTAAAAATAGCGCAGCGTTTATAAAGAAAGTTTGTAGAAATTTGCAACTACGTAAAATCAATTACACGGATCGAGAGGACGTGAGTTGCTCTTCAAGATGCGCGCAAAGCGCAGTGAATTCTGTTTAGAGTAAGTGAGGTGCATGGCAATTAACGAGAGTGCGAGAGCCATCGCAGATTTAGTTCTTAGTTGATTCCATTATTAGTTTAACTATTAAAGTAGTAATTATTAATTAATAAAAATCAAACTTAATTCAAATGTGGAGGTAAAAGCAGATCCCCAAACAACCAGTGTAAACGGTGGAACTTTGCAACCAATCGGTCAATGGGGTACAAACCCCACATATTCTTGGTCAGCGTCTCAAACTCTATAAGACTGGTAAGTATGGCCTCAAAATTAAAATCATCAATTTTTTCCCCATCTTCACCGTCCTTGCATTCTCTGGATCGGCTCCCTCAAATTAAGTTAAAATCTGTGCTTTTAAATTTCGTTATTTATTGATGCATTTAAAACTTTTTATTCACTTATCAAACTCATGCGAACATACGTTTTGGGGTTTATATATATATAGGGATTCCATCACAAATCAACAAGCTACCAAATTTATTGGTAAGTATCTAAACACAAATTTATATAATAATTAGAATTAAAATTTATTCATTATTTCTGTTTAATTAACACTCTTTGGTTTAGCCTAACCTATACATGCAATACTACTTTGAACCGCACCCGACTTTGCCTAAGTGCAACTTTCACCCTCCATGTTGTCGCCAGAAATGAACTTCAACCTGATAAAAAATTAAAGTTAAGCTGGTGTGAGTTGGCGCCAAAAATAGAATGTCTAATATAAAAAATCTTCTCAAAAAATACACCATTCAAAGCATCGTCGAGATCTAGATGACCTTTTTCAACTAAAAACTGTCCATTACCATTGGGTCTCTTTTTAAAAGGAAATCTAACCCTATATGGTAAAACAAAGACTTGAACTTGTGTTAAAGACGCCTTAAAGAATAACTGATACTCAATTTGAACCAAAGATACGACACTGGTTGATAGGAAACAATCAAAGCCTTTAACGGGTTTACTAAAGGTTAGAGGTGTGGCACCAATTTGAACCTACTTCAAAAGATAAGAATTGACTATTAATTTGTAAATACGGCTAAATATCCTTCACTTTACGGCAACATAGCAATGTATCCAGAAGTTTCCTTTAAAGTTGCTGAAGCAAAGATGTGGATCAGCAATATCCATAAGTTTAATATTCAAAGTAGTTGATTCAGATGACTTAACGATCTCCCTTAATTATGGCCACTTCAAATTCTCAGACCAAACAGTTGAAGAAATTCCTTTAAATCTATATGCTGCTATGACTGCAGCAAATTGAGTGATGTTGAAATAGGAATCGCTAATGTTGGTCCGATTCATGAAATGTTGTCAACTTCCTTTGGTTTATAAGCAATTATGTTTTATGTTTTAGAATGCTGTTAGTTTACTCTACAAGAATTCTAAGGAATATCCTCTAAGTTCAATATAATTACGAATTTTTGAAATAAAGTGAATTGTTTTAAATAATTAATTAATAATAATCAAATATGAAAATGATCAGACTCACAAGATGACTGTGCACTCAAATAAAATGTAAGTTACAAAAAAGATATCTTTAAATTATTTAAATGGCCCTGCTTGGTGTTACCAAAGACGTTAATGAACCGGTGGATCTCGAGGTCAAACAGATATGGAAGCAGAGAGGCAATATATTTTCTGACGATGATTGATGAAGTTATGATGAAAATGATGATATCATTTTTTTAAAGATATGCATTTTATAAAGTACTAATACTATTTGTAATTACAACTATTTAATTTATAATTTAAATTCAGCTTATTTAAAATATAATCTTGAATAGTAGAATCAGTAAATATTGTAGCATCTTGAACGACATCATTAAAGACACCAGTAAAAGCTAAGGTTACCGTAACCCGCAGGAAAACGGTTCTGCCTTAGCATACCTTCAACAGACAATTAATAAAGCTCTATTAATTTTCTTAATTTTCTATAGATTGCCTAAAATTTCGCTGAGTAACTTGCAGTTCTCTCTAAACAAACAAACCCTAGTAGCAGAATACTAGAACAACAGTTTCAAGGGAAACGAGCTTTTCAAGTGGTGGAAAGGCAACAACTGGCCAGTTATATTGTGGACTTGGTAGTGCAAATGTCGTGCATAGACATGCGGTGGCTCCAGCACGAGTACCTACTAACTCTAACCGCTGCCATCAACTGCCTGGGCTTCTTGAACATCTTGTTATTAGGATGACTTCTAGGAATCTCAAGGTACGTAATGGGGATTTTAATGGCTCTTTTCGATAAAATGATGATCAAATTTCTCCGTTTAAGCGACATTTCTGAGTAGTAAGTTCCGCTATCGTGAGATAGGCCGAGTAAGTTGAGTGGTACTACAGGTTGCCCTGCAATTTTACCGTTTACTCCCCTATATCGTTAACAATACCATAAAAGCATATTTCCCTTTGCAATTTTAAAATGTAAGAACTCTATACCTCGCTTAACACACATTTTTAATGCAGAGGGAGCAATGCTCTAGTGGGTAAAGTTCAATCGGAAAATGTTCCTGACATCAAAGGAAAGAAAGTATCGAGAGGCAAATTGAGTTTATGCTTTAGAGAAATAAAGCGAAGGAATAACAGTAAAAGATGTTTATTCATTCAGTAAAATCTGTTTATTCATTCCCCATTATATATTATCATATATATATATATATATATATATATATATATATAATATATATATATATATATATATATAAAAGCATTTAAATAATTGCAAATGTAAATTGATTATAATATAATAAGCTTTAAAAATGATAAATTGTTTTCTAAGAGCAAAAATGCGTTCTTGAACAATGCTCAAAATTAGATAAATATGGCAGGTACCAGCAGAGGTAGAGTGAGAAATATATGTCAATGTGATAACTCAGTGATGGATGACTACTACGAAAGAGAGATGATCATACTCGAGTCCAGACATTGACCACTCCATCTTCCTGAAGATTTCAGACACAAAACTTGAGCAAAAACGCCAGAGCAGCTACTGGAATTCCACAGTTGTCAGGAGGTATTTTCAATAGTAATTCTACTGTACTTACAGAGATTTCCTTTTATGGTGCAAGTATTTTGGAAAGATGCGGCGAAATCAAGTCAATTTAAGAAAGAATTTCCATTAAAAGGTACAGTTGCTCCTTAAGCACTAGTGGCAAGAATACCTGCTACAAAAACTGATACTATCTTAGCTGTGGTGTTTTTGCCATGGTTGATATAAGAAATAACTGATTCGCGCTTTGAACCACTTCGCTTCTATTAATCTATATCCTTTAAATTGCATTAAAATCCAAATTTAGTTGCATTTATTTTACTAATCTCTCTATTCTATTGATTTTATTCTTTTATATATATTAAAATATTATTTCAATTTAGGTGAAATAATTAATCTATAAATAAAAACTTTTTAAATGATATATTCTCAGAGTAAATAACATTAACAATCTTAATAAATAATATATTATAAAGTTTGCTGTTTTGTGTAAGGGATGATGCTCTCTTTTAAATTATAAGTTATTACAATATATTATAAAATATCAATAAAATATGATTTATATATGCATACTAATTAAAACAACTTAGATTAAAGAAACATAAGAGTTACTTAATTTAACTATTAAGCTGATAGTAATATAATTAAGCCCGTTTTATCATATAAGTGCTGATATCGGCTCTAAATTAGCGTTGATATCAAGGGCTAACAATTAAAACAATGACTATCATTCGACATAACTTTCTAATCTAAGCTTTAATAAGAGCTGATATTGGCCATCAAATTTATGACTTATAATTATTTTTATTTGTTTTTTTCTTTTTTAACTTATTGTCTGAGTAAATTTATCAATGAATTAATTGAGGCTCCTTTAGCTAGTGTCTATATAATTAGTACTTCCAGTTAGTCAAATTATTACATGACTTAGATGACTAAGGTGCTTCTTCCAAATAATCTTTCTTGATTTAAACCTCCTTTATTGACTAGGTTTGACATCTCAGCTGGAGATAACCATTAGTGTTATTCCTTGGTCATGAAAAAGCTTGAATTATTGTTTTTATGTGCTAGTCTTCATTGGGACTATAGCTAATAATCTCACAATTAACGATAAGCTTCCCTTATGACTAGATGTCGATATAGAATTTCTGTTATTGAATGAATGCACTATAATTGATGCCCACGCTATAGGCATCAATCATTGGATTTCTTAAGACAAATTCACCACTTATGGAGAATAAAATCTCTTTCAGGATTTAGTATTTATGATATAATTTAAGAAAAATAGAGGGTTATAATAAAATTAGTAATACTAATAACAAAAATGGAAGAAAAACAACTTTAACAACTTTACCATTATTATATTCATCACAATACATATCACCATGACTAATTATTTTCTCACCATTCTTAACCTTTTAAAGTATTCATATTAGTATTACTCATTAAGTCATAATCAAATATTTTCTAAAAATATATCATAATTGAGGTTAATTATCAGACTTGCTCGCTAAAAGTTTACAAATCTCTTATCTTTGGAGTTTTAATCTACAACAATATTAAAAACATTCAATCTTCTGTGGACATAACTAAGACAGAGAATCTCCTAAACTCTATTAATTAATTAACTATCTTAACAATGATTAGGTTAACAATGGATGATAGCACATTCTCTTGTTATCGCCAAAGTTATAAAGGTAAAATGAATAGACTAGTCCGATATGACCAGGGGCTTTGACTAGATATTTAAAGGAAATTACATTCTTCAACTATTTATAAGAAGTTTATTTGGAAATGGCATTTTCATTGATGATTTTAATTTGCTTGTACTGCTTGTTAAGGATTGAATCTCATTATAAATTCTGTAAAGTTTATCTTTGTAGCATAGAGTGGCATAGTGGTGTATTACCAAATAAGTGAATAGGCTTCATTTTTCAACAAATTAATCTTATAGAAATATAAAGTGGGATCATGAAATGGCTATTGATTTCAAAGTGTCTAAGAAATTCGAAACTGAATTGAGCCACTCCATCCCCATTTCCTCAATTTTAATCGTTAGCTTAAAACTATTGTATAATAATATTTCATCAAGTTTATGGCTCATATTTATGAATGACTATAGTCACAGTTAACTAAGCTTATTTAGGTAGTCTTTCTCAGTCCTCATCAATTTCGCTCAATGAAGAAAGAATTGATTGAGAGATTTTTGTAGATTAAACCTGAGTTCAATTCCATTTCAAGTTATTTCTCTCTTTATAAAGTTGAATTGTAAGTGTTTGTCGATCTTTAGCATGCCTTTTTATATTTTTTTTATTAGCGAATACTCTTTGACATTTATCACATCAAAATTTGTTTCTTTAATTTTACTGGCTTTTTTCACTTTTGTGACTAGGTACTATGTATTTTGTCTAAGACATCTTTTCAGACCACAACTCTGCTGATATTATGAATTATTATCTTTTTCGGTATCCGATAGTTAAGAGCTGCCCTGAGTACGCTAAAATGCAATCTTTTAAGTTACATTGTTTAATAAGCAAACATATTCAATTTCCCTATTTAGTATTTTAGCAAATAATTAATTAAGTAATAATATAATATAATATGACCAGAAATTTATTTTAAATAGTCTAATTAAGAATATTAATATAATCAGATTTATTTTAACAAAATAATATTTTTGACTTACTTAAATTTTTTAGAGTCAGATTTGTTTTTATAATTATTCATCAATTAGTAACCCAGGACCTTATCAGTCACTAAGTAAGTGATACCAATAAATGTAATAGCTAATTATTAACAAATAAAGCATCATTATTCACCATTATTTTTCAAATGTACTCAAATAAACTTACTTAGCTATGTATTTAATTAAAACTTATTACATTTAAAAAATATTTTAAGACAATTTAATAAATAAATTAATAAAAATACATAACAATAGTAAAGAAAAGAGATTCGTAAGAAGTGAAGAGCTTGTTTAAAGATTAAGATATAAAGACGATATTTATCGGTATATGACTTAGTATCTTAATATAAATATATCTGTTTTTATATATTTTTTATTTACAATTTGTCCCTCCATTATTACCAATCAACTTAAATTGAGTTCTTTATAAACATCAATACTTAATTAATTGAAAAAGGCATTGAAACAAGATTACATTCCCAGCATTTAAGTCTCTTATTTCAAAAGCTTTCAGTTAAAAACTCATGCAAAGATGATTAGATCAGATGGTTTAGTCTCCTTATACCAACTATCTTTGAATAAGAATTCAAGCCATTACTTGAATAACATTATCCTTCTCAATTCTGGTTACTATTAACCCGGACTATATAAAAGCAGTTGAAGATTAAGCCCATAAAGTACACCATGACGAAGGTGCTTAACAATCATAGCAAAACGGAATAGAAGTTTCTCCTGAGTGGTTTGATGATCTCCTCGAGTACTCTTTTGTTTCAAGTATTCAAGAAAGGCTCATTCATCTTAATTATTAAAGAGAAACCTGGCAAAGCAAAATATTTGATGAAGCAGAGATCAAGACTAAGTCAATAAGAAATCCTAAAACAAATCCATTGAGATCGCATCAAGACTAATAATAGAAGTTAGATGACCACCTTATCAGATTCAAGGAGAAAATAAGATTATCATTAAGAGGAAAAGATTGGCAGATAAGACTATGCAAATAATTAATATTTAAAAAAGGACCCAAGCAAAGAGAAACAAGATATGATGATTTAATGATAAAGTTAATTAAAGTTATAAAGCTTTAAAAATATTTTATATTCCTTGATTGACTTAATTTATTATTGTCACATTGTCTAGTTGCTCAATTGAACTTCTTATACATTGCTTTACTCTTGGTCTTTAGTATCTATTTAATATCTACAATATTATTTTCTCTTGCATATTTGCTGACTATGTCAAAGTAGCCTTCAATGCCGTTAAATTGGGGTGAGTTAGGCACACTAAAGATAGGGATAATCATCGAATCTCTCATGCCTTCACGAGTGATTTTATTAAGATACACTAATAGATTATCTTTAAATACAACTTATCCTCGATTTCAAAAATTTAAATATGTTCTTAGTTATATACTAAAAATATTAAGGATTACGTACTAACCTCTTGAATATTCTGGAATACACCAATCCCAGTTTGTTTGACATTTCAGCGAATGTATTATAAGTAGTAATTTTTGATCTTCGATCCTTGAGAAATGGATGAGAATAAGTCTTTGCCTAGGATCAATTAAGCTGAGTAGATAGAGAGAAAATAGCTTCATCAACAATGATAATTATGGCACTTTTGTTCAAATTCATTGATGATGGCTAGTTGTTCTCATCATTATTTTAGTGCATAAAGGTTGTTTATATCATTATTATTTAGGTGCAATTAATTTCTCAATCGGAATTGACTCACTTAGCTTACTTGTTTGATAGTCTTGAAAATAATCCCCTAGCTTTTGTATAGTCTTAACAAAGTTGAGGGACTAATTCTAGATTCTGAGTTCTATCTGTAAACAAAACTACTCGTTGGTTCTCTCAATAAATGCCCAATAGAATGCTGTAGAATGTCTGATTGATCAGATTGTTAAATTATTCTAGTTTATTGCTTCGATATTTTTGAGAGATTAATCATTTTTATTTGTCATAAATGAAAAATTTCAAACAATAGTCTTTGAATAGTATTTAGATATTGTTCTAGTAATCAATCTATGAGATTTTGGATATAATATTATGTAAAAGATAATTTAAGCATTTCCAATAACACTCTCTTAACTTTTCAATGAAGATGTAAACAGTTAGAAAATGAATTTTCATAAGTTTGTCTTAATCTTAATAAAGGTAATGTATAATATGAGTACTATTCTGAGGCTTTTATTATATTAAAATAAAACTTGATAATATTTATATAAGAATAAAATAGCTTGAATAGCTGTTTATTAATTTGAAAATAATCTGTCTCCTGAATTCTAATAATTTTTGAATCAGTAGGATTCAACAGACTCTCATATTTTTTTAGAGAGCTAGAATATTTCATGAATACTCTCATCATATTCCAATTGCATAAGTCCATCACGCATTGTCTCAGTTAGGTCTAGATGTAAATATTTTCTTTGCTGGCTAAGTTTATGGAGGTGAATACTTGATATTTGGCAGGGTAACTATCTCTCTTTTAAAGCACATAGTAGAGCTTCTTTAGATTTAGTCATTAAAAACCTTCTATAATATTTTACATAGCCAATAGCATGCAAATACAAAGTGACAGTTCTAAATAAAATATCTAAGAGGCAAGACTATCAAATGTGGAATATGCTGAAGAGTCCTATCAAGTGTAATATTCTAGATTTTATATATCTAGTAATCAGAGGGAGAAATACTCTGCCAGGCACAGCTATTAAAATGAATAAAATTGCTGAACTTTGATGAGCTCATGCAAACAACGTTATTATTTAAATAAATAAATTCCCATTATTTTTTTTATCTTATTGTTTATATTGTGAAATATCCTTTTAACTGAGTAAACCATACATGTCATGGTCGTGGTTGTATATATTTAATTGTTCTTCACTCCTGATATTAATTAATTAAATCAGTTGATTTGAATTTTGAAATTCTATAAATCTTTTATCCAAAATTTACTATCTTTTGAATTAATATTTATTTGAAATGTATTTTTATTTGAGATACTTAGCACATAGTGGGTATAAGTCAAAATTAATATTATATAATAATCAATATTATTGACTTCATATAAAAAACTTTATTGTCATAATTATCTTAGATTTTCAATCTAAATCGCTTTTTTTAAAAAAATATTTCTATCTTTTCCTTTTTTTCATAAACTACTAATAATTTTTATATATTATAACAATTATATTGATAATTATCATTTCAATTAATCGATATTTATCAAATATCTGTTTATATAATGCCAATATATTCCATTTTAATTATTCATGATTAACTTTCCCAATTTTTATCTTATCAGTTTTTACTTTTGTCTCTATTTTGTTACTTAATTCAAAACTATTGTGCTTGTTTCTTTTATCCACTCTAATTATATATCTTACACTTATTAAGAATTGATATTTCGAATACTAATCTTATATATTAATTAATATTCGAATCTCTGAGTATCTTCATAATTTGACAGCACTCTGCTTCTTTTGATGCAATAGTTATGTTTGTTTCTTTTTATTTTTATACTCCAAGTTCTTGTCAACTAATAGATTATACATGCAAAATTAGTCATAAATTTTCACAAAGTATTATTTGATTTTTAATTCGCTTTACATTAAGCATTATTCAACTAGCTGTTTATCTTTAACTATCTTGGTTTATTCCAGTGTGCTACTTCCATATTCTTTCATTAATAATTGATTTACTAAGCATCTAGTTGATTCTATTTTAAACTTTCTAGTTATATTAATCTAAGAATATAATAGTGTTTAGACTTTTATGACTCAACATGTCGCTAGTCTTTCTCACTTTTACTTTAATGGATGAAATATCTATTTTATTGGTATCATAGGAATTATCAAGGGAATATCATCTCAGTCTCTTACTCATTTTAAGCTGCAGTTTTATTCTTCTTATGTTATTTAAGCTGCTCCATCTAATTTGGAATATTGATTAGTTATGTGTTTAAATAATTTAAATGCAAAATATGCTTGGTTGTTTGTTGCTTCAATTAAAATTTATATATTAATATTTTATCTAATGAAGAAAAATGGCTTAAGGATGTATGCAAACCTCTCTTTCAAAGTGAGAAGATTGATAAGTTTCTATTTTAAGAAACTAAGTAAATCTTCATCATGACTTATATAACTATTATTGATTCGTACCAATTGAGATTAAGTGGACAGAGAAGTATTCAGTAATAGATAATAATTTGGAACATTTCTACTTATCAGCTAGTTTGAATTAACTTAATATTTTACAACTAATGGGTAGATGATAATTTCTTCAATTTTATATATCCTTGCTCTTTTTGTACCTAATATTTTCTAATTAATGTAGTATTTTGAAAATTATTTCGTTGTTTTTCATGTCAAAGCATTCATAGCTCTTAACAAATTGAGTAATTTCAATCTTAATGTCAATCTTCTTTCATCATTTCTCGTTAGTAATTGGTTATTTTGTTATAAAACACTATATTTTAAGAAGATTAATCATCTTCGTTCATAGAAAGATAAACTTACTGATGAATTCAAAAGTATGTCCATTATTTATGTATTTTTGTATTTTTAATTTTAATATATTAATTTTTTGTTTATTTCAATAATCATGATAATGTTAAGAGTAGTCCAATTATACCTATATACCAAGCAGATCTACAATGAGCATTTGTTAATAATTTTACTATATTAAACCTTTTTAATTTACGAATTTTATTATTATAATTTTTTAAAGTTTAAAATATCCTTCTATCAATGAAATTATATGTTCATTTAGTTTCATATTTTCGTCTTTCAGTAATCATCTGACTATATCATTATCATTTATACTCATTAGTTAATAAATTAATTAACTCCTCTTGCACTTTGATTATTTTTTATAAATTAATATTTCCACTTTTATTCTATTTATCATATAGTTTAAGTTTCTTATTCCTTCACAAATTGTTATTTCTTTCATTTGAAGATAAAGAGAGATTCTATTTTTATAGAATACTTTTCATTTTCTAGTTCTTTATTTCTTCCTAATATTAATATGATTTTTAATAAATTAAATATTTAAATTTCATTAAAATTAAATCTTTCTAAAAAACATTCTATGTATTAAGTTTTTATTTGGTTTATTTTACTATTAGTATTAAAGATTTTGAGCAATTTCCAAATTTATCACTAAACTAACTTGAAATTTAAAGTATTATTCTGTAAAATCATGGATTTTATCTATTTTATTAACTATTTTTGACATAATTTTTCTAAACTTAATAATTATAGATAAAAATGGTTAATTTTATTAAATATTTTTTCTATAAAAATATCATGAATTCTTATTACACTTGCAGTACTTAATAAATATTGCTAAGAATGTATTTTAAAGAAGGTTATTCAATCATAACTTTATTGTCCATATTTTTTTGAAAAAAGTTCTAAATAAAAAAATCAAGAGGATATTATAGAATAAATTAGTGATCTCATTTCATAAATCCTTCATTATGCTCTGTATTCTTTTACACTATGGTAAATTACCAATAAAACAATAGATCCTGAGCAACATAAAACTTATTTACTGGCTTAATTTAATTTAATGATTTGATAGTTAAATATTGTTCTTTTCTTTGTGCATAATACTTAATACTTCAATTAAGTCATTCTGAATTAATCAATTTATGCTTTATTTGTCTTTAATTTTACAAGTTTAATTGTTTATTATTCCTGATTGTATGTGTACGCATTTTTTATTAAACTGCATCGCTAACTCATTGCTTGTTTATTTTATCAACTGCAAAATTGACTTATCATGCTACTTTCTCTATTATAACTTAAAATTCAACAGATTTATTTGGGAAGTTTGTAGTAAAATTAATATATACACTTCGTTATGATAACTTATTTTGTTTTATACAGCTTTTATGTTGCTAAACATGCATTCTCATTCTATTTTGTCATTATTCTTTCAGTTAAACATGAAGGACTTCTGTTATATTAATATTATAGATCGCTATCTTCTTCATTAAATACTAAAATGCAGTTGATTGTCAAACCTGCAAATATTAAAATGTAGGCTTTACGATTATCTTTAAATAAATTAATTGAATTTTAATTAATTATCCTTCAAATATAAACTTAATTTATTTTAAAATAAAGTAAAATTTGCTTTTATTGAGAAACATCATAATATTGTATATATTATTATGAATAAGTTCTTATTCCAACGAAAGAACAACTATTTTTGCATTAAATTAGATCATTTAATTAACAAATAATCATCAATAATATAATTAGTGATTATTTAATTTAATTTATCTTAAAAAGAGTAAGAGATGATGTCAAAAATACATATTGTTAAATAGATCGATTAGATTCACAGCTATGCTTCTTTATAACATTAAAAAAAATTATCACAAATATTAAAGAAGAGTATGATTTTTGATTTAAAAAGGGCGATTGAATATTTTATATTTAAAATAAAACTAATTTGATACTTAAATTTTATTATAAGAGATTTGGTAGATATAAGATAAATTAAAATAGAACATTATAAATTTATAGAAAGCCAAGTTAAAAACAATCGTATAATAATCATTAGGATTAAGTTTTTCTTATTAGTTTTCTTTACTAATGGCTATAAAACGCGACACTAGAATCTCACCCTCGCAGCCCTAGCGAGGGAAAAGCATAGGTGTTCTCTATAAAGCCAAAACCGAAAGCAATTCAAAATACAGAAAAAGAGGATCTAAAGTATGCTAAGGTATAAAAAAGGGGATCATACATTAAGAAAGACTCTAATTGATTACGATTCACTAACATACATTACCATCGAAAGACTGCCAAAGCATACAAGTCTTCTTGTATCGTAAAATAATAATAAAAATTTTTTAGCATGACCGAAAAAGCATATAATACTTTTATCTTTTAAAAGGTATAAGTTTGCCAAATAGTCTATGATAAATTTTAAGCTGTTCTAGAATTTATAGTTATAGTCTTTGCATATAAGTTGAGATTGCAAATACCCTGAGAGCTAAAAAAAGAGTGTTTGACTTGGACTTTTGCGGTAACCAAATGTCATCAGAATACCTTCATCTCTACTTTGATTGCTCTCTAAGTAATCTACTATTGTCAGCGTCCTCTAAATAGTCAGAATAGAATTCACAAGATTTGTCTCGAAAAACTTCTCAAAACTTTGAAAAATGCGGTGAAACTCAAAAATTGATAAAAATATGATAATTCATAAATAGTGACAAATACGATGAAAATGACTGAAAACACCGTTTTTGAGCAGATTTAAAAGTTTTAAAATTCATGAAAAAATTAAGTTTTGAAAAAATGGGAGAGACAAAATCCCAATTCTCCCTTTACTTTGCTATCATTCCTTAGAGCCTTAGACAACTCATCTAGGTGTGAGAAACTATAGATCACTGATTTTCGAGCTCATCTTTCAAACCAGACCCATCTTGACCTCACCAGATAAGTTCTTAAAGAAGGATAACAATATAATTAGAATAGTGACCGACAGTTTTATGTTAGTTGTTTCCTTAAATTCTTTTACTTCTATTTATTTGACATCTTAGTCTTCTTTTATTTGACCGTTAATGTCATAATGAATATTTGGCTGTAAATCATATAGTTAAAACGACAAAAAATGTAGGGTTCACACTTAACTTCTTCATTTCTCTTTATTCTTTATTGTAAAGTTATTTTCTATATGTAGTTTAATAATCCTCTTATCCCCCCCCCCATTTAGCAAGATAGAGAAGTGAGGACATTACTAATATGATGATGGTATCTGATTTTTGTAGGTATAAGATTAATTTGATCAACATAATCGATACAAGATCTAAGTAATGTGTTTTAATACGTCACTAATGGCAAAGGGTCCCTATTAATATCGATGCTCTCTTATCTCGGTTCCTGTAACACTTTTCTGATTGGAATTCCATCTTATTTAGTGTTTATAATGATAATTTAATAAAACCTCTTGTACCCTCAAGTCAATCGTTCACACCATACATCATTTGCAATATTATTTTACTAAAAATACCTAAGATTAACAATATCAAGACCAGCACCAACTGATGAATAATTCAGATAATTGGAGAAACTTGTAAAAGGGAAGTTAATGATGATGTAGAACAGGATTAAAGTGAGAGTTGCGGCATTTATTACGAAAGTGAGCTGATACCTTGGCTCAATAGTTAATAATAGAAGCTGATTAAGTAATGGATGATTAAGAGATGCATTTAAAATCTATCCTTTCCCAAGCTAAATTACTCTTAATGAAAGAAAACTAGTTACAACAATAGCAGTAACCAGATGCAGAAGGTTTAGTTGAATCACAATTCACTGACTTTATTAACAAATAATTCATGTGACAATTAGATGCTGAGCATAACTTAGATTTGAAAAATAACGATCTTGACACTTTGATCAATAAGACTATAGCTCAACTAACTAAGAATAACAAGAAAAATTGACAGAAAAGAAAAATAAGAAGCATTAATGATTTTGTGGAATTTAAAAATAGCCAATAAACTCTATATTTACATAATAGAATTATTGTATTAGATAATACAGTTAAATTTTCGCATAATTTCACATTATTTATTTATAAATATAATATATTACCAGTTAAAAGTCTATAGATTTCTATAAATTAGCCATTTCAAATAAGAGGTAAAACTATAAAAATTCTAGCATTAATAGTTAACATGAAAAAAAGATAAAATTAAAGTGTGATATTATTGATTAAATTTTAAGTTAAGATAAATTATAGTGCATGTGAGTAATAGCTCCACACTATTAACATACATTCATAAAATGGTGTATATCGTTCATAATAATAATGATTATTCAAACTATAAAATGTTCGATTCTTAAATATTGTATCAACTTTGGCTATTATGTTGTAATCCAGGAACTGGTTGCTTTCTTTTGGTTTTGTATTGCTTCTATTATGCTTTAGTTTATTGCTTTTTTTCATCTTGATCTAATCAGATGTAATTTTAGCCTGTGTTATTAACTTCATTGATACACTAATCGTATATAATGTCGAGGAATTGTTGTCTGTTTAGTCTTTAAATCTACTTTTAGATCAATTGCTATTGCATGATCTAACATATTAATTATCTTTCTTAATTGTATTGATATCGAAGAGTTTTATCTATAAGCTATTTGATGGAAAGTAATTTTACTCCAGACTCTATCTTTTATTAGATGTTGCCATACTTGTTCTATGACATTTGCTATAGCAGGAAGTACCGTGATTGGTCTACCACCCTCTTTCTTTACTCATCTTTAAATAAGATCATTGGTCTCTCTCTTAACAGTTACTAAGTTACATTCTGAATGCCTTTAATTATATTTTCTATGAGATTGATTATTCTTGGCCAAGCTTCTTCATCTCTTAGTGTGTTGTCGAGTATAGTGCCAGATGCTTTATTACTTGAAAGCTTTTCAAGTACTGGTGCTTTCATTAACACTCCTTCTTTGTCACATAACCCAAGGTCCTCTCTTGACCGTGGTTGGGGACAGAATTGTTTTTAATAATTCTATTAATATTTTATTGTTAAAATTTAGGATCACTGGTTCTAACGGCAAGTTTGATTTATCTTTTTCTTGAATTTTAAATGTACGATAAGGATCTTTCCTTAATCTCTAACTCTTTCAGTTAGTCTTCAAGGATGTTCTTTGGTATATCAATCCATTTTGGGTGCTATACCAGTTCTTATTGTTTATTTATAAGATCTTGTGTAGCTACTTGTTTCTGGATGAATACTTGTTTAAATAGTTTAAAGGATCCTAACAATATTTTGTGATATGATGTTGATGCTAATGTTCTTACATTTATTGGTTCAATGTTAGAGTGGATCACGTCTATGGATTGAGACCCTCTCGTTAGTTGTGTTTCATCATTCCATAGGATATGTATATTCAAATCACCCATAAGTAACCATTTAAAGTCTCTTGTGAGGCGTAGCACTAGTATTTATTGGATTACTTTTTTCTTTTGGTCTTATTTATAATTAGAAGGTATGTACATATTGACAAAGATAACTTCTTGTCCAGCATATTGAATTTTCAGAAAATGTAAATTTTTCTTGAGTACAATAGCCTGGTATTCTACACTATTTTTATTACTATAGTTACTCCATGCAGCTTTTTCTATTCCACTTAGAGTTTTTCAGCCTAAGCTGGTCTTCGAGTTTCAGATTAATCTTAGGTAAGATCTAATAGTAATCAGCTAATGCGAAATGACAGTTTCTTGTGTCCTGCAGTCCTATGATTTGAGGCTTATAAACGAATATTGTCATCTTGAGCAGTCTAATAGAAGTTTCATCGATCTTTCTCAAGTTTCAGGACATGGTCCTTAGAGGGGTGTTCTTGACTTTGGCAGTTTTGTAAAAGCCGTTAAGGTCCATATTCAATTAATTTTTTATTTAAAACTCCTTGAAATGTGATATAATAATCTTAAATGGAAACATCTGTTAAATTTAAGTCATAGAAAAGTAGAAGAGTTATTTGGTAATTATATTTAAAATAATGAAACAAAGAGATTAAATTAAATAGAAATATCATTTTAAAACTTAATTAATTAATTTATTGCAATATTGCTAAAATAGATAAAAATAGGAAATTGTATAAATTAATCAAAAATTAAATCTATTCTATTAATTTTAACCAACTTTAGATTTCGTTTTTATTCGAACACTTATAGCTGAATGTTT